>JAPPVO010000003.1:114986825-115067731 GCA_030407325.1 Camellia japonica
ACTGTATTCTTACATAAATTATTGACTAATCTCTCAATTCATTAAGAGTAATTTTGTATGTATATATGATATATGATGCAGTGCGAAGTACGAAATAGTAACAATTTTAAAATTTGTTAATTAAAACAAAAATATCGGAAGTAAAATCCCACTCTAGATTCATTGATTCACAAAAAATACCGAAAATAAAAGCTCAACAACGATTGGTTCACAAAGAATATCCAAAGTTGGAATAAAAGAGTATAAAACTCGAATATATTAATTCTCAAAAACTATCTCTCTTACCTTAAGGCTTATATCTTTATTTATAATGAACCCATTTTTTGTAAAACAAGTAACTAATAAAATAGGAAATAAAATTGTAAATCAGCAGTATAACGCAGCGGAATAAAAATTATGGTCATACATTTCCTGCAGAGTCTGAATAGAAAGGATCTCGTGGGTAAATCACGTGCTTCCTGAATCTGATCAATCAACCCAGCAGTGAGGTGATATTACAACAGTGAATATCACCCACACAAATCACAGTGCAAACGGCTTTGATCGTTGTTTTTGGGAGAGAGTCAGAATATGGAAAATTTCTGTGTGTTAGACTTGACAGGAGGGTCTCAATTTATAAATGTATAGGGGAAAGAGGAAAAGCCTCCAGCCTTTATGGCGGGTTATTAATGCACCATTAACCTCTGCAATAAAAGCAGGAGTTACAAACCCCATTAATGCAGGAGTTACAAACCCCATTAATATAGGAGTTACAGTTATAAATTCAAAGCATTGAAATGGTCATGCCACATGGGCGCCCATTTCTAACATCTCCCACTCGCACATGAGTTGGCATGACACTGCCACATCTCTATCTCAATCTCCCCAAAAAATGAACAATCTCATACTAGCCAATGCACCGTGCGACCGCTGAGAACACCTGCATGTGGGAGTTCTATACTAGAAACTCAATATGAGTCAGCATAGAGACATCAACCCCAAAAAAAATAGAAATAGTGTCTTATGTACCCAGACCCATCTAGCTACATCAGTCCAAAAACATCTCTAATCCCTCAAAGAGCATGTTTGACTCTCCTAGGTCCCGCATTATATTCACACCCAATCAGCATCCTATAAAGAGCAATGTGAGTTGTCGAGTGAATATAGAGCAGAGATGTAGAACTAGATGATCTTCCCTTCACCCTTATATCATTCAATTTGAAATTGACCACTTTCCCAGTAATGTCCCTTAAAGCCGAATCATACATGACCGCAGGCAAAATACCAAAGTAGCTGAACATCAACTCCTCATCTTATGACATAGTCAAAAGGCACAAAGTGAAGTCATTTAGGGAAAAATGACTTTTAGGACTCACACGGTGAAGAAGCAGGGATCCATTCTTTCACCTTGCTAACGGGTCGATAAGCATATGCAGTATGAATGCATGTTATAGTGGAGTTACTCTTCCAAAGAGTGATGTTAAACTCACACACTATACAGATCTTAGTCTAGTCGCTTTTAAGCGCACAAATCGCTTCCTAGCTTCTAACTCGAATTCTCTATTTGCTCGCCTCTCAGGCATCAAATGAGATCTCGCATCTGGCTATCCATAACAGGCACATCATGGAAAAGTGGGTACTCTCATATCCATGGTTGGTCTCTAACAAGACCTCATCTTGGCTTCAACCAAGGCGACATAGCTAGTGGATAATTTTGGCTTTTCTAATTGCTCCAAATATAATAAGCCACTAGTCTCATCCTTACTCGCTACCTAGCGCTAAGGGCGATTGCTCGTGTGAGTGAGCCAATCTTGCCTGCTAACATCAATTTAATTATTTTTTTTGTGTATGCTAATTCACAAACCATTGCAAAAGGTAGTAAACATAAATGTGTAATAGAAACAAATATGAATACTAATGGCATAAATATCCCAAAAAAAAATATGAGTTCAACTGGATACAAAAAAAAAATATCACCACCTACGTAGTCCTAAAGCCCTAACATGAGTAAGATAAACATCTCTAGCAATGGGCTTAGTCAAAGGGTCTGCAACCATACGACTCGTAGGGATGTGCTCCAGGATCACTTCTTTCTGCACCAAAATGTCTCTGATAAAGTTGAACCTCACATCAATGTGTTTGGTTCTGCCGTGGTATTTAGGATCCTTAGCGTAAGCGAGTGTAGCCATGCTGTCACAATGGATAGTCACAGGGTCTGCGGTGTATGTGACAACATCCAAATGCTGAAGGAATCTCCTCAACCACACGGCTTCCTGAACGGTAGATGAACAAGCCACAAACTCAGCCTTCATTGTCGATAAGGCGATACAGGATTGCTTCTTACTGCTCCAAGAAATAGCACCATCGTTAAGCATGAAAGCATATCCTGAAGTAGACTTACGCTCATCTAAGTCTCCTCCCCAGTCAGTATCACAATAGCCAACTAGATGTAGATCTGAACTCTGGTAGCAAAGCGTGTAATCTGCAGTCCCTCTAAGATATCGTAATATCCTCTTAACTGCTTTCCAATGAGCTGGTCCTGGGTTGGATTGGTAACGACTCACCAATCCGACTGCATAACAAATGTCAGGACGCGTACACATCATAGCATACATCAAGCTTCCAACTGCATTTTTATAGGGAACACGGGCCATCTTTTCACTCTCTTCTTGAGTCTTAGGACCCATATCAAGGCTTAGGCTCTCGCCTTTTGCAACAGGAGTGTCAATGGGTTTGTAGCTCTGCATCTGGAATCGCTCTAGGATAGTCTTAATGTAAGTGTCTTGAGACAAACCAAGAAGTCTCCTAGTGCGATCCCTAAGGATCTTAACACCGAGCACATAGCTTGCCTCATCCATGTCCATCATCTCAAATGTAGAGAACAACCACCTTTTAGTGGCGACAATCATCTCCTTGTCATTTCCAGCCATTAATATGTCATCTACATATAATGACAATATCACAAAAATGTCCTTGGACCGCTTAACGTATACACAGTGATCTTCATCAATCATCGTAAACCCATTAGAAACAATGGCTCGATGAAATCTTAGATTCCACTGTCTGGATGATTGCTTTAAGCCATAAATAGATCGTTGAAGCTTGCAAACTTTGCGCTCCTGACCTACTGCCACAAAGCCTTCTGGTTGATCCATATAGATCTCTTCATCCAATTCTCCATTGAGAAATGCAGTCTTAACGTCCATTTGATATAGCTCTAAGTCCAACTGAGCTACTATGGCAAGGATTAGGCGAATAGAGGCAAACCTTACAACTGGTGAAAAAGTTTCCTCATAGTCCACACCCTCTCGTTGGGTGTAACCTTTCGCCACTAAGCGAGCCTTATACCTTTCTATGGAACCATCCGCCTTGCGCTTGATTTTGAGAACCCATTTGTTCCCAATAGTCTTGCGCCTTGGCGGCAAATCAACCAAGTCCCAGACATGATTTTTCTTCATAGACTCTATTTCTTCATCCATTGCAGTACTCCATTCTTTACTAGCAGGGGATGAGAGAGCCTCTTTGAGATTCTTAGGCTCCATCTCATCACTCGAAGCAATCATGAATGCTTCCCCTTCAATCTCAAAACGACGACGGGGTATAGCTCCACGTTTGCTGCTACGTAGTTGAGAATCCTGAGAATCCTCATCCATTGGATCTAATCCATGGGTAGGTAGATCGCTCCCACTGTCCCTAGGAGCTTGAGGAATTATCTCCTCATTCTCTACTAGGCTACTAGGTACGCCTTCAAGTAGATCCTTCATCTCATAGAGTTCTACTTCTCTAGTTACCTCACCTCTGCTAGGGAAATCCTCCTCTAGGAAATCCACATCTCGTGACTCGATTTCAGTCACACTTCCATCCGGATGCTCCCCAACAAACACATAGCCCTTAGAATGCTTACTATAGCGAATGAATATACACTTCTTTCCTCTAGGGCCCAACTTCCCAAACTTATGAGAAGCGTTGTGTATGTAAGTTGCCGAACCCCAAGGCCGCAAATTGCCCAGATCAGGCTTTTTGCCAGTCCACATCTCATATGGGATGGAAGGAACTGATTTGGAGGGCACACGGTTAAGGACGTAGGCAGCAGTCAATAAGGCATCTCCCCAATAAGAAATGGGAAGATTAGCTTGCGCCATCATTGATCTAACCATGTCAAGTAATGTGCGATTCCTTCTCTCCGCTACACCATTTTGCTGCGGAGTCTTAGGAATTGTCAATTGCCTGATGACTCCTTTTTCCTCACAGAGCACTTTAAATTGCTCAGATAGATACTTACGTCCTCGGTCAGTCCTTAGAGCCTTAGTGCTCCTGTCTAATTGATTCTCAACCTCATGAACATACCGTCTAAAGAAATCCAACGCTTCTGACTTGTGAGAAATCAAATAAACATGACCAAAACGCGTGCAATCATCTATAAATGTGATGAAATAAGGGGCTCCATGTCTTGCCCTTACATTCATTGGTCCACATATATCAGAATGAATAAGTTGCAATGGGACTGATGCCCTTATGGCTTTCCCAAATGGTTTCCTTGTTGCCTTACCAGCAAGACAGTGCTCATAAGTGGGCAAAGTGACTCTAGAGAGTGGGACTAAAAGACCTTCTTTAGCCAATCTAGTCATCCTGTCTTGCCCTATGTGGCCTAATCTAGCATGCCATCTCATAGAATCATTATCAGAAAAAGATGCAACATTAGAAACAGAGCCATTGGCGTTTTTATGAAGACTAGAATCATTCACATCCAAAACTAAAAAACCATCTGAAAGATAACCAAAACCATAAAAAATTGTTCCCAAATAAATGCTAACACCATTATTCTCAAAACAGAAACTAAAACCAAGGCTTATAGCGACCCCGGTCTTTTCCCACTTGATTATTGTATTCGGACTTATGTTCCGTAGATTTCGTTGTCATATCATTGTTGTTGTTGTCCTTAATTCCTTATTCTTGGGTTATAGGATGTTGTGGGCAGATTGATTGCAGGTTGGTTGGGTTTTAGAAACCAAGTGTTGTTGTCCAGTTTTCTGCTTGGTCGCTCGAGCGAGCTTCTCTTCGCTCGAGCTAGGCTTTTGTTTTGGTCCGTCGCTCGAGCGAGCTCTTCTTGGCTCGAGCGAGCTTTGCGTCTAGTACTTAGACCTGAGAGTTGTGTTTCTTGGCTCGAGCTTCTCTTCTCTTCGCTCGAGCGAGATCAGTTTCTTGTGTCTGGTCGCTCGAGCGACCAATCCTTCGCTCGAGCGAGCCTGTTTATATCAGTTAGCAGCAGCCGGGGAGAACATCACTTTTTCATCCCCTTTTCTTTTTGAAACCCTAGTTACGAGACTCTCTCTCTCTAAACTCACCTTCTCTCTAGATTTTCATCTCCTTCTAGTGTGAATCCATCCTAGGTTCTTTGTAAGAAAGATAGAGGGTGGCTTGGGCTTCGTTCTAATATGAAGAATAGTGGATTTGGAGCACTTTGATTCCGGGTCATCTTCTCCATTTGAGTTCTCCATTTGAGAGGTAGGGATTCTTCTTGTTTCTTTTCAATACTTCATCTATAGATAGACATGTGGTAGTTTTTGTATTGCATAAAAACATTATATCATGTTGGATTTGTGAAAATCATGAGGTTGAACTTGGGTTAGTTCTTGGTTTGGATCTATTATCATTAGATGGGTTTTGGGAGTTAATTGGGTATGAATTAGCATGTTGTTGTTGAGAGGGAGGAAAACCCTAATATAATGATTATGATTTAATTTATATAATTAAATTGGAATGGCTTGAAAGGAATGTGGTAGATTAAAAATGAGTTTTTGCTTTATTGCCTTGGATTTGATTTTGTGGAAACAAAGGGATGAAGTTGGTTTTGTGAAAATAAAAGGAAGCGGGATTGGTTTTGTGGAATGGGAAAAGTACTTGAAAGGGGGGATAAATGTTGGATTGTTGTATCTTATACTACTATGTTGGTATTAGTGATAAGTTGGTGATCTCATGATAATTGAGTATGTTTATAGATGTACAATATACCTGCATCTAGAGGTTTTGTCCTTGGTCATCGGTGGATGATGACATGTTTGAGTTGGATTGTCGTGTATGTTTTACACCATTGTTGATTGAACATCATATGTGATGAAATGTTGAGATACATTTTATATGTATATTTGTTAGGGAGGAGAGAGGGGTTGTACTCCAGTGTGTGTGAGAAGATAGGGGATGTACTCCACACACCTATGTGTTCATACATCTTAACACATTGTTTGCATCCTGATAGTTTATGTGGGTGCAATATACATGTTAGTTATGCCTTGTTGCATGGTCGTTGTTGGCATTATATGCCGCGCTTATAATCAAAGGTACCGTTACCTTCCAGCTAGCGCCTGGAGAACTGTATGCGCTGATAATCTAAGGTACCACACCCTTCCAGCTAGTGCTTGGTAAAATGGTATGTTGTTGTGAGAAGTGTATCTTTGACTTACTACGCACCTAGCTAGTAGAGCAAAGTTTTGTTGTGATTGTTTCAGTGTATCTGGGAACATTGTGGATTGTGTTGGTTACAGTTTTGGAGGGCCGAGTTGCCTCATTGGTTTATTTTATGCATGTAGTTGAGTTGTTATCTCCCTTTATAAAGGTATGCATGTATAGTTATGATAGATTTGGGATTGAACCGAAACGGCTTTTGTCTTTTGGAAGTGTAAAGAAAATCAAACATTTTAGAAACATGTTTTGAAAAGCCACATCTGTTGTATGTGTGGGAAATGGGATAGAGTAATGGGCTTAGTGAATCTATTTTTCCTAAGTAGTCGTTAATGTTATAAAAGATTGGGAACGGGGGTTAATGAAAGGAAAAAGGAAAGATGAATCGCTTATAGCGTTGAATTGTTTTCGAGAAAAGTTTATATATGTATATGTATATATTATATAAACTGTCACATTATTATTCTAGTACGAGATTGAGTGTTCATGATCATAGCTATCTGTAATGTTGTTATTGTTGAGGATCATGTTGAGATCCCTACTGGACTATATGTTCATCCCACGTTGTTGAAATCTTTTTCAGGTGTTTAGCAGGATGTGCTACAAGATTTGGATATTCTTAATTGTTGGCCACGGGGCCTCTTTGTTGTTGGCGGAATGCCATATGTGTAAAAGGGTTACACCCTTCATTTGATTATTTAATGTTGTAAGCCTGAGGGCAATTTATTTAAGGATGCTCATGTTGTATTTAGTTTTCATTCGAATGAGAGAATTGTTGTTCATTACTTTTAATGGAACATTTGACTTTATTTCCGCATGTTATCTCTGAAATTGAATTAAGTTAAGGAACTTGGTAATGACTTCGAGTAATAAAAAGTGGGGCGTGACAAGGCTCATCATGCTAATAGCTGAAACTAAGTTTCGCCGAATATCCGGAGCATAAAGAATATCATGAAGATACAAGGTGCGCCCTCGTCGCATTTCCAGCTTGAATGTGCCAATGCCCAGCACCTCTACACTGGACTCGTTCCCCATGTAAACTTTTCTGCTCCTAGCAGGTACTCGGCGATACTCAACGAACCCTACTCTGTCCCTCGCGATGTGGTCTGTTGCTCTGGAGTCTACCACCCAAAAATGAGGAGAATGAGCAATTAATGGTTGACTAGACACAAAGCATTGAATGCGAGAAATTAAGTAAGGAAGTACCTTCTTCGGCTCAGGGCAATCCCGAACGAAGTGTCCTTCTTTGTTACAGTTAAAGCATGTCAATTTAGCCTTTGCCTTCTTACCACCTCTCGTGCCCCTACGCTTGAAATTTCTAGCGCCATTGGGCTTAAGCGCAGCTGCTGCTTGCTTCTTAGGGGCACCTTCTGATTTACATTGGTATCAGAGCACAGTTGGGTATTTTCGTGTTTTCTTAATCATGTATATATATATGTACACATTATGTAGCATGAATTGTTTGTAAATTTACATTAAGATGCTATTGTATGGAATTTATCATGCTTTGTATATGCCATAAGTAGTGGGAGATTGATTGATTGTTTTTTGCGCATGGAATTAAAATAAATTTTGATAATTATCACTAGAGGCGCAAGAGATGATTACGAGCATAGCAAATTTTCGATCTTGAGACATGTGTAAAATTATCATTATTTAATTTAGATTCTTTTTTGCTGCAAAATATTTTTTTTTTTGTGTTGCTATCATTAATATCCCCTGCGCATTTGTTTACTCTATATGTAGAAATGGCTGCTAAGACAGTGGTGGCAGACTTAACTAAGGGAGAGAAATTGGATGGCGACAATTATGAGATATGGCGCCGTAAGATCCAATACCTTCTCAATGAGCAAGAAGTGTTGACCACACTTGAACAAGTGATGGTTGAGCCAGAGCAGGGCAATACAGCTCAACATCGTCGTGATCTTGAAGCCTTTCAGACTTGGCGTAACAAAGATCGGTGTGCGCGCTTTACTATGTTGAGCAGCATGCACAACGACTTGATTAGTGAGTTTGAGCATTGCCCGATTGCATTTGAGATGTGGGAAGCTCTCAAGCAAAAGTTTGGTATTACCTCTTTGGCAAAGCTACGTGGGCTGACTATGAAGTTTGACTCATATCAGAAAAGGGCGCATCACTCGATGAAGCAGCATTTGAAGGTCATGTTAGCCATGATACGTGAGCTTGCGGCTGCTGGGCACAATTTGACTCAAGAGCAGCAAGTACAAGCTGTGATTCGCTCTCTGCCAAATTCTTGGGAGCAGATGAAGCAGAACATGATGCATAATGAGAGTGTGAAAACATTCGAAGACATATCGCGTCATTTGGAGCTAGAGGCTGAGCGCCTTGAGGCGGCTAAGTCTGATGGTTCTGCTATGGTGGTTGAGTCAAGCTCACGTAGGACTTCTCAGTTCAAACGTGGAAAAGCAGAAGGTGCCCCTAAGAAGCAAGCAGCAGTTGCGCTTAAGCCCAATGGCGCTAGAAATTTCAAGCGTAGGGGCACGAGAGGTGGTAAGAAGGCAAAGGCTAAATTGACATGCTTTAACTGTAACAAAGAAGGACACTTCGCTCGGGATTGCCCTGAGCCGAAGAAGGTACTCCCTTACTTAATTTCTCGCATTCAAGAAGACAATTATTAAATTATTTTTGTAAAGAGTTTAGTTGTTATATTATTGTTGCCACTTATGATTTGTCCCCGAAAAAAAAAAAAAAATGTTAATAGGACACAACATTAAAAGTTAAACAACGTAGCTGGGAAAAAAATAATTGTAACTCATCTTAAATTTTTGAATAATATAGCCCATGTTGAATTCATATAATTCAAGTCGAGGTTAGGTAGACAACTTTCATGACAACTCGACTTGACATAAACAGCCCTTCATCTTCACCCAACCAACAGTTGAATCTGATAGAAACCATTTATAATAAACCTTTGATGTGATGTGGCAGGTAAAATACAGGATGGTAGTAATGGAGATGTGGCTATTGATTCTTATCATCGTTACAAGGTATACAGCAATCTAAGCGTTATCAAGTTGTTTCCATAATTTGTTTTCAACTTCACAAAAGCATTAAAGTACATGTTGGTCCATTTATATATATATATATATATATATCCTAGGCAATGTTATATTTTTTAGATAAGCTCGTTGTATTTAAATTTAGGCTTATTGTGAACGGACTACAAAGAATTTGACAGCCTTTCAATTCCAAAACCCTCCTTCAGGATGCTTACAAGTCAATTTTATTGACCAAACTTATTTATTTGTAAGCGTTACTTTTTTTTTTTCCTCGTATATTAATATTCTCAAAATGCGGTCCCCTCACTTTCCTCATATCCATTACAACAATGTTAGGACTCCCTCCCTCTTCCGGCCAACAACCTCTGGCCACCCTCTCTGACCATCAGTCGTCATCTTCGGTAGCTGTCTCCAACCACCAGCGACCACCTCTGGTGTCTAGAGATATTTTTTCAATAATTCTCTAACAATTTTTTTAGCAAAAACGTCCATCTCCACCATGTCTAGGGGTGCAACTTGGGCGGGTTTAACTTGAGCAACCCGACCTTAGCCCTAATTGTTTTAGGGTTTAGGTACAATATTTTTAAATTCGGTACGGATTTGAACAAAAATTTAGAAGTTTGAATTAAATATGGGTGGATTTGGACAAAGACATTCCGAGCAATACGAAACCCGAATTAAATATATAAATATATAAAAATATTAAATATATATAAAATTATTAGCCATTACATGATATTAAAGTAATTTAGATCATTATATTAAATTGAATATATATTATATACACAAGTAACACAACACAAAATCTTTTTTCTTTTTTTTTCTTTTTTTTTTTTTTGTATTTTCACTCATAAATTGTAAAAACTACCATAGTGGCATCTCTCTTACATTATAAAAATTATGTGTTTTAATGTTATTAATGATTTTCTTAAAAAAATTGTAAATAGAGTTTAATTTTAATAAATTATTAATTTAGTTGCAAAAAAAAAAACCCCCACTCAAATTTATGTGCAATTCATGCAACTCGAGTTTAACTTGGATTGGGCTTGGGAAAAAAAACTCGGGTTATACTGACAGATCTTAATTAGCACAATTTAGACAACCTCCCAATCTAATTGAACTTGTCCGAGTTAAACCCCTAGCAACATCACTACTCTCACCATCTCCTTAGATCTGGTGGTGACAATAGAAATGGATAGAGAGAAAGGGAAGGGGGAGAATGAAAATTGGTAGTGATAAATTTAGGACGAATTACACTAACAGTCTCTATAATTTGGAGCTCGTATCACTTTGGTCTTTGATTTTTTGATTGTGACAAATTTGACCCTAAATTTTAAATCTTATTCCAAATAAGAACAATTGAAAATATGATTACTCAGTTTCAAGGGCAAGTCGTCAATTTGATAAAACATAAACTAATTTGACAAAAATAAATGTCAAAAAAATATTTTTGAATTTTTAAAAATTATTTCTATCCACCAAAGATAAAATTATGTAAATTTGATAATCTTTTTGCATTTATTTATTTATTTTACCAAATTAATTTTTATTATATGTTTGAATGATGATCATGTAATGTGTGGTTGTTAGGTTTTTAATGTGTACTCAATATGTTTAATACATGAAACATTTTTAGTTTCAAATTTTTTAATTTAATGGATTGATTTAATAATAATGTCAAAGTGGTCGATACATTTGAGTTTTGGAAAAATAAAAACTAATTTAATGAAAATAAAAACAACCATCCATTACATAATCATCATCCAAACATATAATAAAAATTAATTTGGTAAAATAAATAAATAAATAAATAACTGTGTAAAAGATTTATCAATTTTACGTAATTTTATCTTTGGCGAGTAGAAATAATTTTTAAAAATTCAAAAATATTTTTTTGACATTTATTTTTGTCAAATTAGTTTATATTTTATCAAATTGATGACTTTGCCCTAGAAATTGAGTGATGATATTTTCAATTGTCCTTATTTGGAACAAGATTCAAAATTTATATCAAATGTATCACAATTGAAAAGTCGGAAACCAAAATAACACAAGTTTCAAATTATAAGAATCGTTTGTATAATTTATCCATAAATTTATCATTGATAAAACTAATTAAGTACTTTCTCTCACTCTCATTTCCACACTCACTTAGTTATTCATTCACAAAAAACAAACACACACAATTGCATTGTAACTAAAAAAAAATAAAAAATAAAGTCAGGCTGACAAATTTATTATTATAATTTTATTCATTGATAAATTTATTTAGATTTTACGAACAACAAATTTGGTACTAGATCTTTACTAGCGCTCCGAGAGAGAGAGAGAGAAGATCTCACTAGTAAGAGCTTTGATTACCATGTAATGGCTACATCTCAATGGCGAAGATGGTTATGGTACCAAATCAATGTCCAAAATAGTAGATCGATATTGTAAATGGCCAGATCTAAACAATCGCTCTAAAGAATAGTGATGGTGAAATGTAGATCAGTAATGATGGATGTGGTTAGTGATCGGTAATGGTAGATCAACGACAATGGGGTATAGATAAGAGATGATAGTGCAGATCGGCAACGATAAATTATAGATCAATGATAGTGGAAGTGGAGGTGATGGGTGGTGATATGAGACTATTAAAAAGGATAGTGAAGAGAGAAAGAATTGCCTTTTGGCCTTCACAAAATAAAAATGAGGATAAAATAAGTATTTTATAATTTTTTAGCGTATTTAAAAGATGTATAAAACGTAATAGGACTCACTTGAATTTTTTCCAAGAGACTAATTTATTACATGGCTCACATTGGATTCATTTATAGTATTATTCACAATGCTAATGATCATGAGACAAAAGCTAGTTTGTCAAATAATTATTTTATTTTTCAGGAATTTTATATTGATTGTATGTCTAACTAATAGTAAGAAGATAACTGAATAAATGGCCCAAATAATAAGGAGAAAGTAGACAAACTATAATATATCATTGGCTAAACACATGAACACGTAATCACCCTAACCTACTAGATAATTTCTACAGTTTGTCAAAGTTTTTGCATTGGCTAGTGGCGAGGTTTGGCAAACGCAACATTTGCGACCACCAAATTGTCGACGCAAAAAAATAAAAATAAAAAAATAAATAAATGCAACCATAGTCACAAATACTATCACCACGCAACTTCTTTGGCGACCTTTTTGTGGTCATAATAAATAATTTATTTTATTATACAAAATTAATTAGGGATTTGTGACAAGAAGAAAATCCATCGCAAATATCCAACAAATTTTTATAAAAAATAAAAATAAATAAAATTGAACCTTTACTACAAAACATTTACTTGTAATTAATTTATAGATTAATTAATCAATAATTGTAAATAGTTATATATATTTGGAAAGTTCCAACATTCATATGTATATGTGTACCATACCATGACCCATCGATCAACCATTCTTCCAATATATGTATAACTAATAATATAGAGTACCAAGAGATCAAAGTTTCCAAAAAACAAAGGTGGGGAAATTACACCATAATTATTACATATTTATAAAAAAAAAATTATAATTATAATTATTAATATTTATAAACTTTACCACTTATTTGTAATTAGTTTTTAAGTTATACACTGGTACGAAATTTTTCCCAACAAAAAAAAATTGTGAGGAGGACAAGATAACTATTTTGGGATGAGGATGAGGTCTTATCCTTGATTGGAATAACTCATCCAAGGTGGGAATCAACCCAAATTTTGATTGATTTTATCCAAAGTCCAATTTGAAAATAATTCATAAAAAAGAGTTATAATTCGAGGAAATATCCATTTAAGTGATAATGTTTGAGAAAATCTATTATTGGATAACTCTTTGAATAAATTAAAAACTATTTTAAGATGTTAACTATAAAAATCCATTTTTTTGGATAATTTAATAATTTTCTGAAATAGTTCATATAATAGGCTAATCACCACTCTTGATTATTACAATTTTAATAAATACAACAAAAATAAGCCAAGAGTGTCAATAAGTAACCAATTATTTAATAGAAGTCCTAAAAGGACACTACTACCTAGTCTTGGTTTCAAATTGGAATGAAGTCAATTTTATATCATTGAAAATGGTTTTAAAAGTATGAATAAATGGTCTAGGTAAATTTAAAAATATAGGAAATTTCCATGTAAAATTGCCTTTGAAATCCAAATTCACCTTTGGGTTTAGAAGTTTCATATGAGGCTCAAATAAATCGTAAAGAGACTTACCATGGCTTTAGGTTTGTTTCTAGCTTTTGACATTGGCCAATAATCCAATAATGGATTTCTAACTATTATAGTGCCTTAAAATGTAGTGTATACGCTTACATGAATACTGTTTACATAAATCTCACTGGCATATAGTACTTGGAAATGTTGTAAATTTAACTGGAAAAATATAACATTTTTTCGTAAGGAAATTTTAGTTATACAATTGAATTGATTTATTGCCAAAAAAAAAAACAAAAAAAAATTATTGGTTAATTTTTTCTCTAATGATGTTACAGGGAGATGTAAAGATCATGAAAGAAATGGGTCTAGATGCTTACAGATTCTCTATCTCATGGTCCAGAGTATTGCCACGTAAGATGATCAATTATACAGTTTCTCCAAATGTTGTCAGATATGCATTATATATACGTGGAAAAAGGGTCCTATCTAAGAACACAAGGAAATGAAACCACAATTGTAACAAAGAATATGTGAAAAATGGGCTCAAATGAAGATGTAAAAAGAAAGTGAGACCCAAAATGAGATTCTAATCACTTGATTTGAGTAATACTAGGCATTTAACAAACAAGGGGAAAAAATTGATAGAAGTTATGAACTAGGACGATCCAATCACTGGTTACCATACTATTTTTTATCTTTCTTACCTATATTTGCATAATTTTTGGATGATACTTGTAATATTTCTAGGTGGAAAGCTAAGTGGTGGAGTGAACAAGGAAGGAATCAAATATTACAACCACCTTATAGATGAGCTCTTGGGAAAAGGTTATGATTCAAGTCAATCATGTTATCATTAACTATCTTGTTTGATTTATATAGAATTCTCCTCAGGAGGAAAATTTTGAATTTCCATAAATTTCCAACCAAGTTAATATAGTAATAGTAATTTTAAAATTATAATTCACATTGATGATATTTTTTTCTTAGTGTGATTACCCAAATTTGCCATATATATTCTATAGCATCTCTCTCCTCAAAATTATCTTATCTTCTTATGCTGACATTTGTAGGTATAAAGCCATTCGTGACCCTTTTCCATTGGGATCTTCCCCAAGCATTGGAAGATGAGTATGGTGGTTTCTTAAGTCCAAAAGTTGTGTAAGTAATAATATATTCATCCAATGATTCAATTTTTTAGCTAGTCAATTTGTGATATTTGTATATATTTAAACTAGATAGAAGCATATGAAAATTCCCTATTTTTTTTTAAATTAAATTGTTGGCTCATACTGAATATATATATATATATATATATATAAAGGGAATAAAGCAAATTGCTCTTTCTCTTGTAGTTTTGAGATTGTTAATCTCTTCATTTAAAATCAAAATATGTTCTTAATTGTTGAGTTTTTATTCTTCTCCTTCTTTGTTTTTGACGGTTGTCAAATGGTTTATTTAAGTCAAGCTAGGATGAACAGTTGAATCCTTTATTTTCATCGCAAAGCCTTGCAAGTGAGACAGCTCAATTTATTTTTTAAGAATTCAAAAATAAAAATCATAAAATTTGATGAAAAAATTAGATTACTATACATTCTAACAATATATATATTATAAAATATTGAAAAACATTTCCATATAAAACCTAGATTTTAGCGGATATGAGATGCCTGCTACACAGCAGGGATGCTGTGCACCAAAAACGGTACCGTTTTGTTTTTTCTCTGTTTCTTTCTTTCTTTTTTTTTTTTTTTTTTTTAAATTGTTTTCTTTGCCCACTTTATGTATGGCAATTTTTCCACTTTTGACCTTTAATTATTTTTTTATTTTTTTATTTTTTCACTTTGGCTCTACATGCTTTAAGTTTTTGTTCAAAATTAAACAAAAAATGTTATGTTAATTGACACATGACAAAAAATATATTATTATATTGGAGTTTGAATTTATGTTAAATGTGTGACTTATATATAATAAAATATTTTTATGTCACGTGATTGTTAATGTATCATTTTATATCTAATTTTGAACATAAGTTAGCTTTTAGAGTATTAAAAAACAATTGAAACGTGAAGAGCTAAAGTGGGGAATAAAATTTAAGGAACAAAGTGAAAAAATGACCAAACTTAAAGGGACACAGTGTATGTACCTTAATTGTACACTACAAATTTAAATTATGGAAGTATTTCGTGGTACATAGTATTTTTTAATTAAAAATGTGCAAATCATATTATCTTGAATGTCGCACACTAAATTTAAATCTGCACCGTACATTTTTTTTTTTTGTAAATAGTTACACTACATATTCAAAATTTGAATAAATTTCAAATAGTTTTTTAAATATTATTTTTAGTACACTACATTTTTTTAATCTATTTATAATCTTTCTTTATAATTTATTTTTCTTAACTGTATTAAAAATTAGGGTCATATTAATGACAATTTAAGAAATTTTAATAAGAAAAAGAAAGCCTCAAGAAATTCAAAATCTCAATACAATTTTTACATATGTCATTTTTTTTTTTTTTTTACATATCTAATAATGTTACACAGAAAAAGTAGGTGTAAATTTAAACATAGTGTGGTATAAGGTATATTCAAAATGAATATAGTTCGTAAATTTTAAATTCTAAATGCTTTATTTATTTATTTATTTACAATAATATTATGCACCAAAATTTAAACTTTTACTGTTGTGTAAAAAAGTTGAAAGTTGGCTATGTGGAACCTTTCATAAGAAATGGAACCAATGCATAGTTATTTTAATTAAAAAAAAAGAAAAAAAAAAAAAAGAAAAGAAAGCAAAACGGTGTTGTATTAGGGCATAGCACATCCTGCTGTGCTTTTTTTTTTTTTTTTTTTATCAGCAAAACAAAGAGCTTCATTGATGTAAAAAATGAACCAAGTACAAGACAGAATACATCAAAAAGCAAGGGAAGTGCAAAAGCATCACAATGGACTGAATCATCCAAACTAAGTTGGCACAAAACAGCCCATCCTATCATTTGCTGTGCTTAGTACACAATAAGTACCCCGTGTCAGACTTTAGCATCCGATGGTAACCTAGAAATGGAAGTAGTCATAGAATTGAATTATTAATCATGAAGTCCTGAAGTTAATATGTAAAACATTGTAATTTATTTGTGTCAATGCCAACATTGATGATCGACTTTATAGGGATGATTTCAAAGGCTTTGCCGAACTTTGCTTCAAAGAATTTGGTGATAGGGTGAAGCACTGGATCACCTTGAATGAGCCATGGTCATATAGCATGAGTGGGTACGCAGTTGGTAGCTTTGCACCAGGTCGATGCTCTTCATGGCTAAAATTAAATTGCATTGGTGGAGATTCAAGCACTGAGCCATATATTGTATCACACCACGAACTTCTCGCTCATGCAACTGCAGTAAATTTGTACAAGCGAAAGTATCAGGTCTCACTTGAAAACCCAAGGAAACTACATATATAATTCACATTATTATGCTACTTCCTAACCATAGTCAATGGAAACTAAAGTAATTTTATGTTTAAGAATAGATTTGCTACATATGATAAATTTTGGATACAAATATATTAAATAGTTTTGATTCACTCAAACGATGGAAATGTAAACAGACATCACAAAAGGGAAAGATTGGAATTACACTCATATCACATTGGATGGTACCTTTCTCAGAAGAAAGACAAGACCGTACTGCTGCACTAAGGGCCCTTGATTTTATGTTAGGATGGTGAGTGTTTTATAATTGTCCTTTTTGTGATAACGCATATATAGTACTGAACAATATTATCATTAGTAGGGTCATCAATTTATAATATGTCCTAACTATGTTTTTCCTCATGTATTGGAGGTTTATGGACCCTCTAACAACCGGTGACTATCCACATACAATGCGGACTCTTGTGGCAAAACGACTTCCTAAGTTCTCCAAAGAACAGTCCAAGATGTTAAAAGGATCATTTGATTTTCTCGGACTGAACTATTATACCGCTAATTATGCAGCATATGCACCAAACTCGAATAGTGTAAATGCCAGTTTTTTAACAGATTCTCAGGTTAACCGTACAAGTAAGTTCAAAGTTTTGTACCATTAATTTAAAATGTTATTATAACTTAATATGTGCTAGTAGCAGTAGTAGGGGAGTTGCAGCATGGGAGTGGTTGCTTGTGGCGTGGGCAGCAGCTTAGGTGTGGCTGGTGTAGGACCTGTGGCGAGGGTCGAAGTTCGGCGGAATTGTCAAGTGTAGGTGAAGCGTGGGTGGTGTACTGCTTGGGTGATGTACAAGCGTGGGTGATGTACTGCAAAGGGAGCAGTGCTCCGGCGTGGGTGAAGCCCGATGGAAGGAGTTGTTTAGGCGTGGGAGTAGGCTGGTCAGGAGCAGGTCATCAGGCGTGCAGCAGGCGTGAGTTTTGGGTCGTGGCGTACAGCGTGCAGCAAGCGTGGGTCATTGGGAAGAGCTTGTTTGGGTGGTTTTAATTAATATTTTGTTTGGGTGGGCTTTGGCAGGGATTAGTTTTAATTAATATTTTGTTTAGCAGGTGCAGGCGTGAGGTCTTGTTTAGTTTTTATTTTTGTTTTGGGTGTCTTTGTGGTTATTATGTGGGGTTTCATGTATTTTATTTTTTTAGTTAAGTTCTTCTTAACTTTTAATTTAAAAAATCGAGAGGCTTAGAGGTTGGTTGTATGGATGCGAGTAGCAGTAGTAGGGGTATTGTCATACTTCCGAATCTCTCTCGATGCATCTCATCTGCTTGTACTTTTAATTTCATGCTGTTAAATGAAATTTTTCTTTGCTGATCAAAAAAAAAAAAAAAAACTTAATATGTGCTAACTAGACATGATTCTTTTGTTATGTTAGCTAAGCGGAATGGGGTTCCTATCGGTGCTATGGTGAGAAGTAGAAATTTTAGCAATTCTTCTTGTGGAGCTTGTTTAAATTTAATATATTTACCAACTTGCATATGAATAGAAAATTTTCATAATCAACTCTATAACTTTACGTGATCTTACAGGCTGCTTCAACTTGGCTTTTTGTTTATCCAAGAGGCATTTATGATATTCTTCTCTACGTGAAGAAAAAATATAATAACCCTCTTATTTATATCACAGAGAATGGTAATCAGTTCATTAATAATTTTGCATTAACATAAAATTGTTTCATTTAGTAACATATAAATCTAATAAATTTGTATTACAAATTAAGTTTACACTAAAAATTCTTAACCCATTCATTTCAGGGATTGATGAGGCAAATAATGCTACATTATCACTTAAAGAAGCCCTTGCCGACAACATGAGGATACATTATTATTATCACCATCTTTCTTTCCTTCTACAAGCAATCAAGTAAGTTCTGAAGATGACTAATAAATAATGTCGCATTTACAAAGTATATGAGTGCGACAGTTACACTTCTAGAAATTATTAAAAAAAAAATTATTACATATGAAGTTTGTTGTTGATTTTGTTTTTCATATAGGGATGGTGCTAATGTGAAAGGATATTTTGCATGGTCACTGTTGGATAATTTTGAATGGAGCTCGGGTTACACAGTTCGTTTTGGCATCAACTACGTAGATTACAAAAATGGTTTGAAAAGATATTCCAAACTTTCAGCCAAATTGTTCAAGAATCTTCTCAAAAATGGAGACATATGATTGAAAATGTAATTCTCCAATAATTTTACATCCTACAACTGTATTAGTAAAATAAGTTAGATTCTTCTCTACACTTTGTAATGATCTCTAGCAACATTGTTTATGCTTTTAAACATAATTTAATGGTCATGCAAGAAAGAGATATAACCGAAAAAAATCAATAACAGTTATCAAAAAATCTATTACATTTCACAAACCAAAATTATCAAGAATAGACGAACTATTATTATTAGAATGCATATAGTGATCACAATCACAAATTTAGCTAGTACTAAACAAATTTGCCTTCAAAATAAAGAATATTCTCCAGTCTAGATAGACCAAGAGAAACCATTGTTCACTTTTTCTAGGATTTGTGCACGATTGCCATTTTCAAAGGTCATATTCTCATGACTTTCCTTGAAAAAGCCAAACAACTAAGGATCAGTAGACTGTTTAATTCAATGGTGGTTGAGTTGGAATTTTAATAAAAAATAAAAGATGTTTTGGAGATCTATTCCCTCAGCAGTGCTTTGGTCTGTCTGGAAATGCATAAATGAGTGTATTTTTGCTGCTAAGCATCTAGATTTGGTGGAGTTATGTGAGACAATTAAGGTAAGGTTAGCACTCTGGTGGAAATCACATAATTCTGGGTGCCTTTATTTTGTAAATGATATTATGAGTAATTTTCAAGTGGTGAAACAAAGCTTGTAAAAACTGATTGGGTGTGAAGATGTATGGAGAGTAGGAGCAAAAGTCCCAGGAGAGTAACAGCAGCTTGGTGGGTGGGTATGGTGCATTCTATGTTCTGCATTTCTACAGCATTCTATCACCTGCTAAGCAGCAACTGTAGCTATATGGGTCAGTTTGAAGATCTGATGTTATGGTGGGCTGGGGGTTCTGCTGTTGTTTTTCCTGGAGTGTGGTGATCAGGGAGCATTAGTGCTGAGGTTTAGGTGCATTGTTGGGTGCATTAATGCTGGTTGGGCTGCTACTGCTACTCTGGATGTATTGTTGTTATGTTTTTCTTGTTTTGGTTGCTTTTGTTTGGTTAGATGGAGTTTGGACCTCGGTTTGATTATGGTGGTTTTGGAGAACATAGTGGAGTTTATTCTCTTGCAGTTTGTTCTGATGTTATGCTGTTTCCGGATTGGTAATGATGATATAGGATTCTGTGTGGGTGGAAGAACAGTCTGTTATGCTGCCTTAGGTTTTGTTATGGTGCCTCTGAATGTTGTATGGTTGGTGTTGCAGTTGGAGCTATTGCACCAGCAGTTGGAGTTGCAATTGCATCAGAGCTGTTTGCTGCTGGGCTTGCTACTGAAGTTCATCCTCTGTTTGATGATGATCTGAGGCTGTTGTTATAAGGTTGCTTTTAAACTAGACCAGGTTCTGTTTCTGTGCTTATCTTTGTTGAGTGATCCGTGTGATCATCTGGGAAGTAGCAAAGATTAGGGGTGTGCATAATACTGCCGAAACCGCCAAAACCGCACCGAGCCGCACCGCCAAGGCAAATTCGTTATTATTTGCCAATCAAACCGCCGGTTTTTGGTAAGAAAAATGGCAAATTCTAGTGATACTTTTATCAATCCGCCGGTTTCTATTTTTCTTCCAAACCGCACCAACCCGCACCGCTATTAAATCATGTTTTATAAGATTCTAAAAATTCTTTTTTACTTAAGTTTGCTTGTTGTTTTATACCTTAGAATATAGTATTACATTACTGCTCGAGGGGAATTCAAGATGTCAGTAATCCAAAATAAAGTTGGATTCTAATTCACTTTTCAATCTTTTTTTTTTTTTTTTGGCCATGTTGCAAACTTGCATCAGCTCACTTTTCAATTTAAATACTTTTCAACAGTAAACATTTTCAATATATTGTAAACCCTAAATGATATTAATTTTATGTATTGTATTTGATCATTGTAGCTTCCACAGATGCTTGTAATGAACTGATGGCATAGTAGTTGATGTTATCATGTTGTTGCTACACTTGTTGCATCAAAAGAAAGCTTCGCAAGATGCTTAACATCACAGTATCTCTCGTCTTTTTTTTACTCTTTGATTTAAGTTTTGTAATTTGAATTATATTTTTTATAAACCGCCAATCCGCCGAACCGCCAAGGCAAATCTGCCATTATTTGCCAAACAAACCGCCGGTTTTTGATAAGAAAAATAGCAAATTCTAGTGACACTTTTATCAATCCGCCACCCGCCATACGGTTTCTATTTTTCTCTCAAACCGCACCGACCCGCACCGCGCACACCCTTAGCAAAGATGCTCTGCTGAGTGCACTAAGCTGCTGCTAATGATTTTGTGGTCAATTTAAACCAGACAAACTGCAGTGGAGTTGTTTTAACAGCTGTGATCTGTTTTGCTTTAGTCTGAATGACACCTACTGGCTGCTGCTGTGAGAAATGGAGTGACTCTAGGTAAAGTTTTGTATCACATATGAAGGTTGAAGGAGTAGGTTATGTGGAGTAAGGTCTGTTGATGATCTATGGGGAAGAGGATGAGTTGGAGTAAGGTCTGTTGCTAATCTGTCTTATAGAGTGGAGGTTTTTTGTTATTTTTTTCCTTTCTCTCTTTTTGGTTCTTTTGATTGGTTCCTCACCAATCATGGGTTAAGTACTAGCAAAGGATTGTGCTACCTTATCGGTGCCAACCTAGTTGGGATTGGTAAGGTTAGTTATGATGCTATTTGCACTTTCCTTCTTTATTGATGTAAGTTTTCGTATGTTTCTTGCTTTCTTTATCAATAAAGTTTCTTTTTGCTAATAAAAAAAAACAAACAGGTCAGTCGGGCTTGCCCAACCCACAAACTAATTGTCCAAGGGCCTAACATAGACCCAGCCGTTCGGCTTTGACCAATCAACAACCAATTCGAGTTGGGCCTATTCTAAAATCTAAAACCATATCCCACTCATAGACCCTAGCCTTGCGAGCCAAAATCAAGTCAAATTTGCTTTCGAAACCATCAAGCTAGTTTTTTTGGCCTTAATTTGCTTAAAATCTCGTTAATTTTTTATTCATTCATTCATTTATTTTTTTGGCATTCTTAGGTATTGTAGACGTCCCCGAACGCATCCCAGGCGAAAGGAGCGCGAGTCCCCCCCCCTCCCCCCCGCGTTCTGGTTCGATATTGGGTCACTACAGTTCGAAGGACTCAAATGTCACGGTTCATAATCTTGAACCAAAGAGTCCAAATCCGGCAAATCGATTTTGAAAACAGATTTTTTGAGAAGAAGTGCCAAACATGGACTGCTTTTCCAGATACAGAGTCGCCACCTAAATGTTTTTTAAATGGGAAATTTAGGAAACCCTGACTCGGTGCCAAAGACCACGTGTCCATCATCACCAAAGTTGCCTCGGCTCGGGAACTTGGATACGATTGGGGAAGGTCACTTCGTGAGCACCCCCGCTCGCCCGGTCAAAGACCGGCCTCTACTAACCATGATATCTTATTTTGAAAACATTGTGCGTTCTTATTCCGGTTATTAGCCTAGGTTACTATGTGATGCACACAGCATACAAGTATAGACTGAGTCGCCTGAATTGGAACAAAACATTTCATGTTTGTTTGTTTGAAAATGGTTTGATGGTGCTACTCGCAAGTAGGCTAAGACGTGGATTTGCCACCCTCGGGTGGGCTTAAGAAAACATGATTTTGCCACTATCTAGTGGGCTTAAAACAAATATTTGATTAATTATTCCAATCCAAATAACCCAACCTTCACCCACAGGCATTCAGGCAGTTATATCACATAAGCACATAGCCTCATGGCAAGCATGCTATCATGGCAACACTCACACGCATGCAAGGATGCTAAAGCATAAAACTTACCGAGTACTCCAAGCCAAAAAAGAAACTCATTAGAAATCATGCATGATCCTAACTATACAGAGATGCCTAATGCAACACATGCAAAAATGCAAACTATAGCAGGCTCGGCTATTCTAAACATGGCATATGAGATGCAACAGCTATCAAGTACTCAACTTGGAATTGAAATACAAATGCAGTTTGTATGATGCGCCGAGTGTAGACGTCCCCGAACGCCCCGGGAGGGTTAAGTCCCGTTCTGTTCATATTGGGGTCACTACAGTTCAAGGACTCAAATGTCACGGTTCTTAATCTTGAACCAAAGAGTCCAAATTCGGCAAATCGTTTTGAAAATAGATTTTTTTTGAAAGAAGTGCTAAACATGGACTGCTTCGCCAGATACAGAGTCGCCACCTAAATGTTTTTTTTAATGGGAAATTTAGGAAACCCTAACTCGGTGCCAAAGGCCACGTGTCCGTCATCACCAAAGTTGCCTCGGCTCGGGAACTTGGGTACGATTGGGGAAGGTCACTTCGTGAGCACCCCCGCTCGCCCGGTCAAAGACCGGCCTCTACTAACTATGATATCTTATTTTGAAAACATTGTATGCTCTTATTCCGGTTATTAGCCTAGGTTACTATGTGATGCTCGCAGCAAACAAGTATAGACTGAGTTGCCTGAATTGGAACAAAACATTTCATGCTTGTTTGTTTGAAAATGGTTTGATGGTGCTACCCGTAGGTAGGCTAAGACGTGGATTTGCCACCCTCGGGTGGGCTTAGAAAAAAACATGATTTTGCCACTATCTAGTGGGCTTAAAACAAACATTTGATGAATTGTCCAATCCAAGCAACACAACCTCCACCCACAGGCATTCAGGCAGTTATATCACATAAGCACATAGCCTCATGGTAAGCATGTTATCATGGCAACACTCACACGCATGCAAGGATGCTAAAGCATAAAACTCACCGAGTACTCCAAGCCAAAGCAGAAAACCGATTAGAAATCATGCATGATCCTAATTATACAGGAATGCCTAATGCAACACATGCAGAATGCAACTATAGCAGGCTCGGCTATCCTAAACATGGCATATGGAATGCAACGGCTATCAGGTATTCAACTTGGAATTGAAATACAAATGCAGTTAGTATGATGCGCCGAGCCCGGTGCGTGCAAAACAGATGAATGAATGCAAACATGCTATCATACTGTATGCTAATTCAAATATGCCCTATATCTAACCATCATAAGCAAGTAAATAAAAGGGAAGAAAGACGTGGGGTTGGAAGACATACATCACACTCACCCACACTTATTACAATTATGCCCTCGCGCAGAGGGTCCAAATAAAATAATATAGTCCGAAATGAAAGAATAATACAGTCCGAAATATACAGTCCGAATAATATACAAATTCCTAATTAATTAACAAATTAACTAAGAAAAACTGTAAACTGGCATGCAAGCCAGGGGCTGCTTCACTTCCGCTGAATGATGTATGCTGGGCTGCCTTTTTGGAAATCCACTGGGATGCCCCAATTAACCTCTGTTTGCAATGTTCCTCGAAATGCGTGCCAGACTCTGAAAAGTTACTGATTCTTCATTTTGCTGTAACAGAGAGCAGGAAAGGGGCATAGCAATGTATTTCACAGATATATGCATGCCTCGATCCTCGTGCCACCAATCACGCATCTCGATGCATGATGGCCGAGGAGTCGGATTGCACAACTCAATATAGGATGAATGCAGATGAATGCTACAACAAAACCTAACTCCATCATGGGTAATCCGGAGTGTCGGTGACTTGGGAATTGAGACCCGTTCCGTCACTCGGAGTACGAAACGCGCCTCGTTTCCCATGCCCGGGCTAACTCCTATCCCGAACACGATGCAATATGCATGATATGCATGAAATGCAACTAATACGCAATCCTAACATACACAATGTTATGGGATGGCATACACGCTATACGAGGTAATACACAACCGGACATACACAATGCTATGGATGAAATGGCATACGCAATGCAATAATGGGCTTACGCCAACATGAGAGAGCCTCAGCTACACTCACATAGGAGGCCATTAGATAAAAATGAGATGCCTCGAAATGCGTGCACACGGGCACGCAAACCGAGAAAATGGCATACGCAATGCGATGAGACTAAAATGGCTTACAGAATGCAAAATGGACTTACACTAACCTGAGTGAGCCTCAGCCACACTCACATAAGAGGCCGATAGATGAAAAATGAGATGCCTCGAAATGCGTGCACACGGGCACGCAAACCGAGGCAATGGCCCTAAGGCATGAAATGACATGAAACATGATATACAATGAGACTAAAATGAGATGTCTCGAAATGCGTGCCCACGGGCACGCAAATCGAGAAAATGGCATACGGAATTTAACAGGACTAAAATGATATACGGAATGCAGAATGGACTTACACTAACATGAGTGAGCCTCAGCCACACTCACATAGGAGGCCGTGAGATGAAAAATGAGATGCCTCGAAATGCGTGCACACGGGCACGCAAACCGAGGCAATGGCATACGGAATGCAATGATGCTAAAATGATATGCAAACACGCCAACGGAATTTCAGCACTGAAATATGGGGGAAAACAGTCCCGAAAGATGGCGAAATGTCACCAAATGCAAGGAATGGTCCCGAAATGTAAATTTAGGCGCCCGAAATGGCCTATAGCTATGCAATGCATGCACAATATGGACATGGAATGAAAATACAGTAGCAAGGCAGCCCCAAGACAAGCATTTTTCAGTCTAAAAAAGGGATAAACAGCAAGCATAGATAGGGCAACAATAGCATGCAAAAATAGGGGCCAAGAGAGGGGTATTGAAGCAAGTGATACATGCGATGCCCAAATGGAAAAATACCCTTCTACAACACTGATGAGAGACTAAAAATATGAATATTTACAGTAGATGACATCCCCCAAATCAGTATGCAAACATGCTAAAAATGTCATGCAAGAACTAGGATACATAAGGCTATAACATGAGGTACCCCAAACATTCATCAAACCAGCAAAGACCCTTAATGAAATATGTCAAGAAGATAAAAATATGACTCTTTACAATTCTGATGATGGCCGAAAACAGAAGCTAGATAAGCTTAAAAAGGCATGCAAAAATGGGGGTCAAAGAGGGGTATAATGACAAGTATAACATGGAGACCCCCAACAAGGTTGATCCCTTCTACAATGTTGTAGAGGGACACAAAATAAGCTTACTCACAGTTCATGACATGCTCCAAAACAATTTATATATAGGCCAAACAAATCATGCAAATTTACGGTAAATAGGAGGAATTGTGAAGAAAGTGCAAGATAGGGGGCCCAAAAAAGGTTGAGCCCTTCTTCAATCTTGAAGAGGGGCTCAAAATAGGCCCTCTTACAGTTTACATTATGCTCGAAAACAGATCACACATGGGCTATAAATTTCATGCAAAATATTGGCATATAAGATGATATTGAAGCAAGTGCCAAATGGAGGTCTCAAATAGGGTTGAACCCTTCAACAAACATGAACAATAGCTCAAAAGAGTGACCCTTTTGGTTTGGGTCGGAGCCTAAAACAGTGAGAAAATAGGCTTAAGAAATGAAGCAAGAAAATGCTACAAAAGAGGGAAATGGAGACTTACCCTTGTAGACCTTTTCTTTTCTACCTCTTGGCTTGAGGAATGTTGCTTCTAAGCCTCTGAGAACCTCTCCTTGCTTTTGGAAATGGAGTGGTGATGGGGATGCTTGATAGTGATGAAGAAATGGCACCAAACTTGAAGAAAAAGACTTTGGAGCTTGGAAATGGAGAGAAATGGGAGGTGGAAGGTATAGCTCTCTCTCAAATGTGTCTAACAAATGTCTAACCTTGAGCCAAGAAGCCAAGCCTCTCCTTTATAGAGGAGAGGCATGAAAAATATCTAAGGGACCTCTCTAATCCTCCATACATGTGTATGGAGGATGGTCCAATTGGCAACCAGCTGGCACAGCTGGAATACACTGAGGGAGAGGAAAATGGCCGGCCAGCTTAAAGGGGCAAAAAGACACATTTTTTGGTGAGTGGCCGGCCGGCCAAAAAAGGTGGCCGGCCGGCCAGGTCAATGAGAAAAGTGGCCGGCCACCCCCTAGGATGAAGCCCCAGAAGTTAGCTTTCCAATGCCGCAAACCTTGCATTAAAATTCCTTCTGTAGAAAAAGTTATGCCAGTTTTCGTAAAGCCGCGCAGATTCGATCCAACCGGAATTCAACCGACCATATCTCCTCCCCCCGGATTTGGACTTAGGAGATTCTTGAGTGAAAAATGAAGCCCCGGAAGTAAGCTTTCCAATGATCATGGCCTCATATTTTAATTCCTCTTGTGCAAAGAGTTACGCCCGTTTCGGTAAAGCCGCGCAGACTTTTCTCCTTGCTGAACCACTTTTGACCAAACAAAAAGTTGGTTGTCAAAACAATTGCTGGCCTCCCACCCTCCTACAAGCTTCCTAACCATGAAAATAAGGCCTCCACCAAAAATGAACCCAAACCGATGCGAAATGAAGGTTCGGGAGCCGAAACGCGCAGTTCGGGACCCCAAAAACTGACTGTTGGGTACCGGGAGTGGTGTTCAACCACGAAGTGGGTATCTAAGACCCTAGTGTCCCTCGAAAGGGAGTAAATAAGATGCATGCCAAAAACCGGAGGAATCGGAGATGGTTAGACGGTCCCGAACCGAGGCACACGGCCTGACGGCTCCGAAAACTGGGAACCAGGCTCCGAAATGGGCAAAATGGCCTACGGGCACGAAATGTAGCCCACGGCCACTGAGAGATAGTCTACGGGACCTCTCCCTCCCCTCAGGAAAGAAAACAGAGAAAATCGAGTCTGGTTCGCAAACCGAGGCAAGGCACAGAAGAGGGTTCGGAAGTCCGGAGGCAGGGCACACGGCCGCGACTCTGAGACTTCTGAACGAGCACAATATGCAACATCACCGAGCGCTCAATCGGTGACGTCTGAGTCTTAAGGTCGGTCAAAAATGGGGTGTCTACAGTTGCCCCTCTTTGACAGAACTCGGAAGTTACAAGTGACGGGAGTGAATGTCAAAGCCCAGAGACGACCCATTTTTGACAAGGCCGAAGACTTAGACAATCATACAAGATAAACAGAGATATGTGTGCCCGCAGGCATGCCCGCAGGTAGGGGCAAAATGCAAAATGATATGCAGGGAGATTTTGATAATTGGACTTATACGCCACGCGAAGCCGGTTTGAAAATTGGACTTATACGCTAAGCGAAGCCGGTTTGAAGATTGGACTTACACGCTAAGCGAAGACAGTTTTGAAGATTGGACTTACACGCTACGCGAAGCCGGTTTGACGATTGGACTAACACGCTAAGCGAAGCCGGTTTTGAAAATTGGACTTACACGCTAAGCGAGGCCGGTTTGAAAATTGGACTTATACGCTACGCGAAGCCGGTTTGAAGATTGGACTTATACGCTATGCGAATCCGGTTTTGAAGATTGGACTTATACGCTAAGCGAAGCCGGTTTGAAGATTGGACTTATACGCTACACGAAGCCGGTTTGAAGATTGGACTTATACGCTAAGCGAAGCCGGTTTGAAGATTGGACTTACACGCTAAGCGAAGCCGGTTTGACAATTGGACTTATACGCTATGCGAAGCCGGTTTGAATATTGGACTTATACGCTAAGCGAAGCCGGTTTTGAAGATTGGACTTACACGCTACGCGAAGCCGGTTTGAAAATTGGACTTACACGCTAAGCGAAGCCGATTTGAAGATTGGACTTATACGCTACGCGAAGCCGGTTTGAAGATTGGACTTACACGCTACGCGAAGCCGGTTTGAAAATTTGACTTACACGCTAAGCGAAGCCGGTTTTGAAGATTGGACTTACACGCTACGCGAAGCCGGTTTGAAAATTTGACTTACACGCTAAGCGAGGCCGGTTTGAAGATTGGACTTACACGCTAAGCGAAGCCGGTTTTGAAGATTGGACTTACACGCTACGCGAAGCCGGTTTTGAAGATTGGACTTACACGCTACGCGAAGCCGGTTTTGAAGATTGGACTTACACGCTACGCGAAGCCGGTTTGAAAATTGGACTTACACGCTAAGCGAAGCCGGTTTGAAGATTGGACTTACACGCTAAGCGAAGCCGGTTTGAAAATTGGACTTACACGCTAAGCGAAGCCGATTTTGAAGATTGGACTTACACGCTACGCGAAGCCGGTTTTGAACATTGGACTTACACGCTACGCGAAGCCGGTTTGACAATTGGACTTATACGCTACGCGAAGCCGGTTTTGAAGATTGGACTTCCACGCTATGCGAAGCCGGTTTTGAAGATTGGACTTACACGCTACGCGAAGCCGGTTTGACAATTGGACTTATACGCTAAGCGAAGCCGGTTTGAAGATTGGACTTACACGCTACGCGAAGCCGGTTTTGAAAATTGGACTTATACGCTAAGCGAAGCCGGTTTGAAGATTGGACTTATACACTAAGCGAAGCCGGTTTTGAAGATTGGACTTACACGCTACGCGAAGCCGGTTTTGAAGATTGGACTTACACGCTAAGCGAAGCCGGTTTGAAGATTGGACTTATATGCTAAGCGAAGCCGGTTTGAAGATTGGACTTAGACGCTACGCGAAGCCGGTTTGAAGATTGGACTTAGACGCTACGCGAAGCCGGTTTGAAGATTGGACTTACACGCTAAGCGAAGCCGGTTTGAAGATTGGACTTACACGCTACGCGAAGCCGGTTTTGAAGATTGGACTTACACGCTACGCGAAGCTGGTTTGACAATTGGACTTATACGCTAAGCGAAGCCGGTTTGAAGATTGGACTTACACGCTACGCGAAGTCGGTTTTGAAAATTGGACTTATACGCTAAGCGAAGCCGGTTTGAAGATTGGACTTACACGCTACGCAAAGCCAGTTTGACAATTGGACTTATACGCTACACGAAGCCGGTTTGAAGATTGGACTTACACGCTACGCGAAGCCGGTTTGAAGATTGGACTTACACGCTACGCGAAGCCGGTTTGAAAATTGGACTTACACGCTACGCGAAGCCGGTTTGAAGATTGGACTTACACGCTAAGGGAAGACGGTTTGAAGATTGGACTTACACGCTAAGCGAAGCCGGTTTTGAAGATTGGACTTACACGCTACGCGAAGCCGGTTTGACAATTGGACTTATACGCTACGCGAAGCCGGTTTGAAGATTGGACTTACACGCTACGCGAAGCCGGTTTTGAAGATTGGACTTACACGCTAAGCGAAGCCGGTTTGAAGATTGGACTTACACGCTAAGCGAAGCCGGTTTTGAAGATTGGACTTACACGCTACGCGAAGCCGGTTTGACAATTGGACTTATACGCTATGCGAAGCCGGTTATCACTCAGGATCATGCAAAGAGAGCTGTAATGAAGCAATTATGCGAAATAAATGCAACATTTTAAGCGAAAGCTAGGCAAGAAGTAAACTCGAGACAAATTACATCTCGTGCAGAAGGAATGTAAGAAAAATTATGCAATGCTCATTGCATCTCACGCGGAGAAGGCTAAAAGCGACTACCGAGAATACCCGTAGTCTCACACAAGACATCTCTCTGCGTATCACACACAAGAGAGGAAGAAGGTAAGTTTCTCAGCGTATCACACGCAAGAGAAGAAAGGTGAACCTCTTAGCATATCACATGCAAGAGAGGAAAGGGTCGTCTATCAGTGTATCACACGCGAGAGAGGAAAGGGTCGTCTCTCAGCGTATCACACGCAAGAGAGGAAAAGATAGAAACCGCGTAAACAATGGTATAACCAACAGGCGTATCTCAACGTATTTCATACGGAGAGAGGGAAGGTTTTAACCGGGGAAACAATGGTGTAACCAACAGGCGTATCTCAACGTATTTCATACGGAGAGAGGGAAGGTTTTAACCGGGGGGACAATGGTGTAACCAACAGGCGTATCTCAACGTATTTCATACGGAGAGAGGGAAGGTTTTAACCGGGGGGACAATGGTGTAACCAACAGACGTATCTCAACGTATTTCGTACGGAGAGATGGAAGGTTTTAACCGGGGTAACAATGGTGTGAGTGTGTGTGATCGATACACAAAGTAGGCAAAGCGAGTGTGTGATAGATACACTATTTGAGCAAAGTGTAATTGATGTACAAAGGGTGAAGTGAGCAAAGTGTGATGGATACACAAATGACAAGCACAAAGTGTGATAGATGCACTAAGTGAATAAGTGTGATGGATACACAATAGGTGAACACAAAGTGTGATAGATGCACTAAGTGAATAAGTGTGATGGATATACTAAAAGTGAATGAAGTGTGTAAAGAAAGTGTGATTGATACACTAAGTGAATGATCTCAAATGGAACTTCTTTGAATGAACCGTACATACAATATCATGCATGACTGAGAAAGAAACTTGACAGATACAATGCATTACAATGCATGATGCTTAAGGAAAGCGATAAATGGACAAAACGGCGCTTTAGAAAGCGCCTCATGAGGTGAGTGGCGGTGAACCGCTCTACTCTGATGGGGATCCCCTCGTGCTCTTCAAACACTTACCTTCAACTCACAGTACAAAGGTTCTGGAATGCTAACAAGTAATAACATCTGCATGTAGGAGCTACGGATGCCACTTGTCTTCCTGATCATACTCACAACTTTCCTATTCTCCAACGGGGTGACAGACTAGGTTGGTTTAGTATCCAGAATTGAGATGCATACACGCTATCTCAACCTATGGGGCTTCCATACAGATTTCAAGCCGGGGGTACACCCCTGGGTATTTAAATCAGACTTTAGTCTCGGAAATCCCGAACCTTTGCGTTCTAGGCAACAGCCATTCGAACTCTAGTTTCCACCGTCACAGTTGGTCTCCTAGGAACTCATTGCAAACACGGCCAAGATGTCCCTGGCACGAAACAGTACTCGAGGAGAGCACTTCTGATCGCCATTTTGGCTTGGGGCAGACTTGATCTTGAGCTTGAGGTAGAGGCACACTCATACTTCGGAGCATTGGCAAGGCCTGAAGAGGTACACACGGGATGCAATCTCGGAACTTACTGAAGTTGAAACAAAACTTAGATGCCCGACATTTTCCTCTTTTGCTTTTGCTTTGCAGTCCGGAACCATTATAGCTTCAGATAGGTCCTGGTTTCACTGTTCTCATATGACCTGGGTTGAACCCTGCGGTTTTCTGAAAGAACAAATTCTGTAAAAGGATTCTCAACCGGGTATTAAGCCTACAACTGACCACAGCCAAAACAACTCAACACAGAAAAACAAAAGGTAAACGACCTAAACACAACGAGACACGCTCGGGATGAAATGAGACAAACGAAAAGACACGACACTCAGACGTGCACAGGGAGCCTGTTTCACCGGGTAGTGTTTCCCATCCTTTCTCACTTGTGATTCTCACATCACTTGGCACTCAATCTCTAGTTTTCTGAAAAAGCCTTTTCTCACTTTTTTTCTCATCGCACATCTCTCTATTCTTCAATCTCTCATTTTTCAATCCCTCCCCTGGGTGGTTGATGGATAAGCAGAAAGTTGTGGGCTTTTGCCCCTGGTATTCTACCAGATTCTTCTTCTTCTGCATGCAGCTAGTGAATTCCTCCCACAGAGGGGTTGTGCTACAAATGAGTGTGTAGCGAATCTGCAGCTGACACCGGTTGATGATGCTCTTCGGGGAGCTTGGACGATCAGATCTGTCAAGATGAGGGAGTGGAATATCTTGATCCATTCCCGTTCGTGCTTCGCACTTGGCTTGATACCTCGCTGCTTGGAGGTGAGAGAGCCTTCAGCACTTTGTTGTTAGTTTCAATTGTGCCCTTTCTTGGCATGTAGAGTGCCCTTCTTGGCAAATGCATTGATAACGGGGAAAAGACAGAACACCTGACTCCACTGTGCCCCTAGTTCATCGTTTTGACCATTTTTTGTTTTTGCTTTCTACTAAAACAATTTTGACCAAATGAGGTTAGATTAACATGCTTGTTCAATTTTTGATTTGAAATCACGCAAGTCAGGCTATGAGCACTGAAAATTTTCCTTTTTTGGGTCCAAGAAATGGTCCAGTTTTGGAAAAGATGGAACAATTTTCGAGAAAATAGTCAACCTCAGTAAAAATTCTCAAAAACTATTTTTGCACACGGCCACTTGCTCAACGAGCATGAAACTTACTCCTGAGATGCACAACCTCGGATCCAAGGAAAACTGCCCCGTGCTTGAAGAGAGCTGCATGGCAACGGAAAGTTGCCCCTTGTTTGAACGGCACTGCAGCGCATTGAATGGCAACGGAAAGTTGCCCTTTTTGAAAGGCACCGCAGCGCATTGAATGGCAACGGAAAGTTGCCCCTTGTTTGAAGGCACCGCAGCGCATTGAATGGCAACGGAAAGTTGCCCCTTGTTTGAAAGGCACCGCAGCGCATTGTAGTCAGTCCTCAGAGCGATTGCAATCGAACTCTCGGATACAGAGGAGGCAAGGATGGTCAAAACCATTGCATGGACACACTTGATTTGGAAGTGTTTATGGCTGGACTTCAGAATGAAGTTGCCTACGTATCCCAAAGATGGGAATCAAGCCTTACGTAGTTCGGGGTTAAGGTACACTCGGGTATTTAACCTCTCCTTTTTATGCTCTAACTTTTGCCAAGGCGCCTGTTGCAGGTTTTCAACCTTGCGAGCTTTGTTTTTCTTTTCTTTCATTCTTTTCTTTCTTCTTTTTCATCTTTCTTTTCTTTTCTTTCTTCTTTTTTTTTTTTTTGCATTTTTCTTTTTTTTCTTTTTTCTTTTTTTTCATTCTTCTCTTTCTTCTCTTTTTTCTTTTTTGCTTTGTTTCTTCTTTCTTGCTCTAACTTTTGCCTGGGTCGCCCTTCCGGGTTTTCGGCCCAGCGAGCCTCTCAAAGGGTAAAAGTGTAACAGGTCCATGCCAAATGGTTGTAGGTTTTGAAGCCATGTATCCAGGAGAGTGGCTGTTGATTTGCAAGAGGACTCATCTTCGGCTCTTCGAGCACATCTGACATCTTTGCCCCTAGTTCAAAGGGTACTTCTGTTTTAGCTTTGCAAGCTTCTTCTGATCTTCTGATCTTCTTGATCCGACTTTCCTGGCCCCTTGTTCGAGGGCTGCTTCAAATCTGGCCACACAGGCCTCACATCGTAGTTGACTGTTGAACATTCTGAATTCAAGTTCAAGGTTTGGAAGCAAAGGGGTTGAGTCTCGAGGCCAAGAGCGATCCTAAGCTGCACAATCTCAAGAACGATTCCACACATGTCTTCGCAGGACCGCGCAAAACATTTTTTTTGAAAGTTTTTAAGAAAGCGACAAATCGCTCGCGCTGAAGACAGTGTAGGACCAATCTGGATCAAAGCTAGGGTCCTTCTCAGTACTCACACTAACAAGCATGATTTCATTCATTAAGGGCTTAGCACGCCTCTCTTTCTCTCAATTTGATCAAAGTTTTAAAATCCCGAGGAATTCCTTCCTCTTCGTTTTCACCGCAGTGTTCAAAAAGTTTTGAAAAACTCAGGTCATTACAATGACTTCAAGGCACAAGAGAGCAGGTGGAATGCACTACCATTTCATTCAAATCCCGGCACAACTAGCACACGGCAGAAGCAAATGCGAGAGCGTGGAAATCACTGCTGTTTCATTCAAAATCTGTTGGCATAACTGGCTCCCTGGCAGAAACAGACTCAAAAAAAACAAAAAGACAAACGCAAAACAAAATGGTGGTCCGAGGTAACACCCCCGGAATCACCGACTCTAACAAAAAGGACTGACTCGATACAACAAGACAGACCCAAACAAAAGAGACTGACTCTGTACAACACAAAGACTGACCCAATACCCAAGTCAGAAAACAAAAACAACATTCGCAAATGTGCTCAAACAGTGCATGCTATCCACATATCTGGAGTTAATCGAGCCGCCCGCAGGTGGTTCATCCCCCGATCACATAAACATTATTCCCCAAGTTCACCGATCCAGTGCCGATAGACTTTGCAGGGCTTGGCGGGAGGAACCCGTTGTCAAACAGATCCTGTACTTCATGGCGAAGACGGAAGCAGTCGTCGGTAGTATGGCCAGTTTGCTGATGGTACGCGCAGTACTGGGTAGCATCATGTGTAGCCGGAAGAGGGTTCGGGAGAGGTCGAGGCTCAAGGGGTTCGAGATGGCCTTGTCCCACAAGGATTTGAAAAGCTTTGGACAAAGGCATATAGAGGGCATGGAAGACCCTCCGACCTCGGGGTTGGTACTTCAAGGCTTGTGAATTTTTACTGGGCGCACCAGCGAAGGATTGGTAGGTGCTGGCCTGGTTTGCTGATCTCTTCGAGCGGAGGGTTAGAGCTAACAGGATCATTTCTGGTACAACGGCCCTTTTCCCGGCTTGCCTCTTGATTCAAACTGCCCCCACTTGAGTGGCGAAAGTGTCATCCACAGCTTTTGCAACAACTGCGAGGACTTGCTCTTTGTTCAGTCCCTCGGCTTTCAAAGCCTCAACAGCGAACAGAAGATGTTCATGGGGATCCATGCCCGCCCCTACCTTGTTCTTACCACCTGCCTCCACTTTGCTAAGAGATTCGCCTTCTTCCAATGCAGCCCGTCCCAAGATTAGGGAGCGTTTTGACATGAACTCCCTGGTAGGCGATGTGGTTGATGATGGAGCCAAAACTTCAAAGGTTAAATCTGCCACTGTTCTCTGAAGATCTTCAATCATGCTCCCCAGCTCAGAAGTAGTGGGTTCACGGGTTTGAGATGATTGGGGTTCAAGTGCATCTATCGTGCTTAAGGCCATGCTTTCTGGGATAAACATCTCGGGCTTGGGTATATGGGTCGGGGGGTATATGCTGGGGTTGTAGGTGGGTGGCAGTGTATGGCTGAGGTTGAGATGTGGATGAGGTACTTGGTCCTTGGGGTTTTGAGGTGGAACTATTGTCCGGTTGTCAATGAGATTCTGGATCTCATGACGAAGGCGGTAGCAACCATCGGTGCCATGGCCGCGCTGTTGATGATATACACAGTATTTGCTTGGGTTATGTTTGGTAGGGAGTGGATTTGGCAAAGGTTGAGGATTAAGGGGTTTGAGATGCCCTCTTTCCCTCAGGACTTTGAATGCGCTGGTTAGGCTCATATGGAGGGGGGTGAAAAATCTACCCTGAGCTCGGGCTGGGCTGGCTATTTGTAGGCTGGCCTTGGCAAAAGGGTCGGCTATGGCAACTGTGTTGACTTTAGTGGGTTTGGAAACAGTGCTACCGCCAGCATTGGTACTCTCGACTGGGAGTCTTACGGCAACCTCGGTGGACCCATCCTCGATGTCGTGAATAGGGCTAAGGCCCTGTGCCCTTTTGAATTGCTTCTCAAGGTTTGCAATTTTCACTGCAGTCGAACTGAATTCATTGACATCAGAGGGACGAAGCCTCTCAGTAGGCTGCACCAGGGGTGTGGAAACTCGAGCTTGAGTCAACCTTTCTTGGGGATCTGGACCCTGCAAATCTTCAGCTGGCAGAAGTGGGTCAAAGTTCGGCTGGGGCCTGAAGCTGGATGGAGCAGATGCCCCAGATGGGCATTGCGTTTCATACTAGTCTATCCTGCATGCAGTTCCCTGATTTAGCGCTGCTATCATGGCCACAAATTCTTCCGAACCCTGTGCCATCACGGGTCTGCTGATGATGTGACTGGTGACTGTCGGATCAGATGAACAAATGACCCTGTCTGGCCCTCTTTGCCTTGCCTAGCGAAAGAACACTGGTTGCCCTTGAATTGAATTCTGACCTAACAAAGTCTATCAGCACTAGTCCAATGTACCCGGGGGATTCGGAGCCTTCCGAAGCTATGGTTCCAAGACTACCTAGCAAAAGAGAAAACATGCAGCATCTCAGCCTGATGTTTACCAAAACAGATACGGCCTAGCAGGATGACTGTGCCCTCTACTGAATTCTGCCCCAAATTCTGCCTCAAAACTGAATCTGATACCCGCAGTAACTGATTCTAAATACTGACTGTGCCCGCAGGCCTGATGCCCAAACTGCAACTGATACATGCATTCCTGTAGAGACGCACTCTAAAGCACATAACAGATAAGTGAGAGCCAAAACACCCCTATGTTGGGGTAGGGTTTCCCTGTCCTATTTTGTCAGGAGCTAGGGTTTCACTACGCACGCAGCGGTTTCAAACAACCTATAAACGGGTAAGCAACCTGTCCTAGTTTGGAATGGTCACTATGGATCCGAATATGCACTAGGTCGAATGGTCAAAAAGGGTGCCCCGGTAAAACCGGGGTTTGTGTTCCCATGCTGTCAGAGCCCAGAGCCGATCAGCCTTATGGACATGCCTTGACAAGACAAGCCTCCGGCAAATCGTTCGGGAATGGCATATGGCAAACACGGTGTCCTAGGCGCACCAATGCAAATGCAATGCAAAGAAACACACAAGTGTAGTCAAAACAGATATCATGAGTTCGAGTCAAGTTCTCTAAATCCCCAGCAGAGTCGCCAGAAACTGTAGACGTCCCCGAACGCCCGGGAGGGTAAGTCCCGTTCGTTCATATTGGGTCACTACAGTTCAAGGACTCAAATGTCACGGTTCTTAATCTTGAACCAAAGAGTCCAAATCCGGCAAATCGTTTTGAAAACAGATTTTTTGAAAGAAGTGCCAAACATGGACTGCTTTGCCAGATACAGAGTCGCCACCTAAATTTTTTTAATGGGAAATTTAGGAAACCCTGACTCGGTGCCAAAGGCCACGTGTCCGTCATCACCAAAGTTGCCTCGGCTCGGGAACTTGGGTACGATTGGGGAAGGTCACTTCGTGAGCACCCCCGCTCGCCCGGTCAAAGACCGGCCTCTACTAACCATGATATCTTATTTTGAAAACATTGTTGCTCTTATTCCGGTTATTAGCCTAGGTTACTATGTGATGCTCGCAGCAAACAAGTATAGACTGAGTCGCCTGAATTGGAACAAAACATTTCATGTTTGTTTGTTTGAAAATGGTTTGATGGTGCTACCCGCAGGTAGGCTAAGACGGATTTGCCACCCTCGGGTGGGCTTAGAAAACATGATTTTGCCACTATCTAGTGGGCTTAAAACAAACATTTGATGAATTGTCCAATCCAAGAAACAACCTCCACCCACAGGCATTCAAGGCAGTTATATCACATAAGCACATAGCCTCATGGTAAGCATGCTATTCATGGCAACACTCACACGCATGCAAGGATGCTAAAGCATAAAACTCACCGAGTACTCCAAGCCAAAACAGAAACTATTAGAAATCATGCATGATCCTAATTATACAGAATGCCTAATGCAACACATGCAAAAATGCAACTATAGCAGGCTCGGCTATTCTAAACATGGCATATGGAATGCAACTAACAGTATTCAATTTGGAATTGAAATACAAATGCAGTTTGTATGATGCGCCGAGCCCGGTGCGTGCAAAACAGATGAATGATGCAAACATGCTGTCATACTGTATGCTAATTGAAATATGCCCTATATCTAACCATCATAAGCGGGTAAATAAAAGGGAAGAAAGACGTGGGGTTGGAAGACATACATCACACTCACCCACACTTATTACAATTATGCCCTCGCGCAGAGGGTCCGAATAAATAATACAGTCCGAATGAAAGAATAATATACAGTCCGAATAATATACAAATTCCTAATTAATTAACAAATTAACTAAGAAAAACTGTAAACTGGCATGCAAGCCAGGGGCTGCCTCACTTCCGCTGAATGATGTATGCTGGGCTGCCTTTTGGAAATCCACTGGGATGCCCCAATTAGCCTCTGTTTGCAATGTTTCTCGAAATGCGTGCCAGACTCCGAAAAGTTGCTGATTCTTCATTTTGCTGCAACAGAGAGCAGGAAAGGGGCATAGCAATGTATTTCACAATATATGCATGCCTCGATCCTCGTGCCACCAATCACGCATCTCGATGCATGATGGCCGAGGAGTCGGATTGCACAACTCAATATAGGATGAATGCAGATGAATGCTACAACAAAACCTAACTCCATCATGGGTAATCCGGAGTGTCGGTGACTTGGGAATTGAGACCCGTTCCGTCACTCGGAGTACGAAACGCGCCTCGTTTCCCGTGCCCGGGCTAACTCCTATCCCGAACACGATGCAATATGCATGATATGCATGAAATGCAACTAATATACAATCCTAACATACACAATGCTATGGAATGGCATACACGCTATACAAGGTGATACACAACCGGACATACACAATGCTATGGATGAAATGGCATACGCAATGCAATAATGGGCTTACCCAACATGAGAGAGCCTCAGCCACACTCACATAGGAGGCCATAGATAAAATGAGATGCCTCGAAATGCGTGCACACGGGCACGCAAACCGAGAAAATGGCATACGCAATGCGATGAGACTAAAATGCATACAGAATGCAAAATGGACTTACACTAACATGAGTGAGCCTCAGCCACACTCACATAAGACCGATAGATGAAAAATGAGATGCCTCGAAATGCGTGCACACGGGCACGCAAACCGAGGCAATGGCAAGGCATGAAATGACATGAAACATGATATACAATGAGACTAAAATGAGATGTCTCGAAATGCGTGCCCACAGGCACGCAAACCGAGAAAATGGCATACGGAATGCAACAGGACTAAAATGACATACGGAATGCAAAATGGACTTACACTAACATGAGTGAGCCTCAGCCACACTCACATAGGAGGCCGTGAGATGAAAAATGAGATGCCTCGAAATGCGTGCACACGGGCACGCAAACCGAGGCAATGGCATACGGAATGCAATGATGGCTAAAATGATATGCAAACACGCCAACGGAATTTCAGCACTGAAATATGGGGGAAAACAGTCCCGAAAGATGGCGAAATGTCACCAAATGCAGGAATGGTCCCGAAATGCGAATTTAGGCGCCCGAAATGGCCTATAGCTATGCAATGCATGCACAATATGGACATGGAATGAAAATACAGTAGCGAGGCAGCCCCAAGACAAGCATTTTTCAGTCAAAAAAGGGCTAAACAGCAAGCATAGATAGGGCAACAATAGCATGCAAAAATAGGGCCAAGAGGGGTATTGAAGCAAGTGATACATGCAATGCCCAAATGGAAAAATACCCTTCTAAAACACTGATGAGGGACTAAAAATATGAACATTTACAGTAGATGATATCCCCCAAATCAGTATGCAAACATGCTAAAAATGTCATGCAAGAACTAGGATACATAAGGCTATAACATGAGTACCCCAAACATTCATCAAACTAGAAAATACCCTTAATGAAATATGTCAAGAAGATAAAAATATGACTCTTTCCATTCTGATGATGGCCGAAAACAGAAGCTAGATAAGCTTAAAAAAGCATGCAAAAATGGGGGTCAAAGAGGGGTATAATGACAAGTATAACATGGAGACCCCCAACAAGGTTGATCCCTTCTACAATGTTGTATAGGGACACAAAATAAGCTTACTCACAGTTCATGACATGCTCCAAAACAATTTACATATAGGCCAAACAAATCATGCAAATTTACGGTAAATAGGAGGAATTGTGAAGAAAGTGCAAGATAGGGGCCCAAACAAGGTTGAGCCCTTCTTCAATGTTGAAGAGGGGCTCAAAATAGCCCTCTTACAGTTTACATTATGCTCGAAAACAGATCACACATGGGCTAGAAATTTCATGCAAAATATTGGCATATAAGATGATATTGAAGCAAGTGCCAAATGGAGGTCTCAAATAGGGTTGAACCCTTCAAACATGAACAATAGCTCAAAAGAGTGACCCTTTTGGTTTGGGTCGGAGCCTAAAACAGTGAGAAAATAGGCTTAAGAAATGAAGCAAGAAATGCTACAAAAGAGGGAAATGGAGACTTACCCTTGTAGACCTTTTCTTTTCTACCTCTTGGCTTGAGGAATGTTGCTTCTAAGCCTCTGAGAACCTCTCATTGCTGCTAGAAATGGAGTGGTGAGGGGATGCTTGATAGGATGAAGAAATGGCACCAAACTTGAAGAAAAATGACTTTGGAGCTTGGAAATGGAGAGAAATGGGAGGTGGAAGGTATAGCTCTCTCTCAAATGTGTCTAACAATGTCTAACCTTGAGCCAAGAAGCCAAGCCTCTCCTTTATAGAGGAGAGGCATGAAAAATATCTAAGGACCTCTCTAATCCTCCATACACGTGTATGGAGGATGGTCCAATTGGCAACCAGCTGGCACAGCTGGAATACACTGAGGGAGAGGAAAATGGCCGGCCAGCTTAAAGGGGCAAAAAGACACATTTTTGGTGAGTGGCCGGCCGGCCAAAAAAGGTGGCCGGCCGGCCAGGTCAATGAGAAAAGTGGCCGGTCACCCCTAGGATGAAGCCCCAGAAGTTAGCTTTCCAATGCCGCAAACCTTGCATTAAAATTCCTTCTGTAGAAAAAGTTATGCCAGTTTCCGTAAAGCCGCGCAGATTCGGTCCAACCGGACTTCAACCGACCATATCTCCTCCCCCCGGATTTGGACTTAGGAGATTCTTGAGTGAAAAATGAAGCCCCGGAAGTAAGCTTTCCAATGATGGTGGCCTCATATTTTAATTCCTCTTGTGCAAAGAGTTACGCCCGTTTCGGTGAAGCCGCGCAGACTTTTCTCCTTGCTGAACCACTTTTGACCAAACAAAAAGTTGGTTGTCAAAACAATTGCTGGCCTCCCACCCTCCTACAAGCTTCCTAACCATGAAAATAAGGCCTCCACCAAAAATGAACCCAAACCGATGCGAAATGAAGGTTCGGGGGCCGAAACCCGCAGTTCGGGACCCCGAAAACTGACTGTTGGGTACCGGGAGTGGTGTTCAACCACGAAGGGTATCTAAGACCCCAGTGTCCCTCGAAAGGGAGTAAATAAGATGCATGCCAAAAACCGGAGGAATCAGAGATGGTTAGATGGTCCCGAACCGAGGCACATGGCCTGACGGCTTCGAAAACCGGGAACCGGGCTCCGAAATGGGCAAAATGGCCTACGGGCACGAAATGTAGCCCATGGCCACTGAGAGATAGTCTACGGGACCTCTCCCTCCCCACAGGAAAGAAAACAGAGAAAACTGAGTCTGGTTCGCAAACCGAGGCAAGGCACAGAAGAGGGTTCGGAAGTCCGGAGGCAGGGCGCACGGCCGCGACTCTGAGACTTCTGAACGAGCACAATATGCAACATCACCGAGCGCTCAATCGGTGACGTCTGAGTCTTAAGGTCGGTCAAAAATGGGGTGTCTACACCGAGCCCGGTGCATGCAAAACAGATGAATGAATGCAAACATGCCATCATACTGTATGCTAATTGAAATATGCCCTATATCTAACCATCATAAGCAGGTAAATAAAAGGGAAGAAAGACGTGGGATTGGAAGACATACATCACACTCACCCACACTTATTACAATTATGCCCTCGCGCGGAGGGTCCGAATAATATACAGTCCCGAATAAAAGAATAGTACAGTCCAAATAATACAGTCCGAATAATATACAAATTCCTAATTGATTTACAAATTAACTAAGAAAATAATAAAACTGGCATGCAAGCCAGGGACTGCCTTGATTCTGCTCCGGATGATGGAATGATGCATGTTTGGGCTGCTTTGCGCGGAAATCCACTAGAATGCCCCAATTAGCCTCTGTTTTGCAATGATTCTTGAAAAGCGCGCCAAGCCTCGGAAGACCGCTGATTCTTGATATGCTGCAACAGAGAGCAGGAAAGGGGCATAGCAATGTATTTTCACAAATGTATGCATGTCTCGATCCTCGTACCACCAATCACGCATCTCGATGTATGATGGCCGAGGAGCCGAATTGCACAACTCAATATAGAATGAATGCATATGAACACTACAACAAAACCTAACTCCATCATGGATAATCCGGAGTGTCGGTGACTTGGGAATTGAGATACGTTCCGTCACTCGGAGTACGGAACGCACCCCATTTCCCGTGCCCGGGCTAACTCCTATCCCGAACACGATGCAATATGCATGACATGCATGAAATGCAACTAAGATACAATCCTAACATACACAATGTCATGGAATGGCATACACGCTACACGAGGTAATACACAACCGAGCATACACAATGCTATGGATGAAATGGCATACGCAATGCAATATGGGCTTACACCAACATGAGAGAGCCTCAGCCATACTCACATAAGAGGCCATCAAATGAAAACAAGACACCTCGAAATGCGTGCCCGCGTGCACGCAAACCGAGGACGGACCCTCAGGTACCGAAATGCCACTCTAATGAGACATGGCAAAGACATGGAATATGGTATGCTAGCATGCAAAAATCAGTGGCAAAATGAGGGGGAAAACAGCCCCGAAACCCGGTAAAATGATACCCGATGCAAGGAATGACCCCGAAACATGGATTTTGGTGCATGAAATGGCCTACATCTATACAATACATGCATAATTGGTACATGACATGAAAAATCAGAAGCAAGGCAGCCCCAAAACTAGCATTTCTACAGTTCCAAACATGGCCAAACAGCAATCACAAGTAGGGCTAAAATGGCATGCAAAAATGGCTCCGCAAGGGAGGCAATGAAGCAAGTGATAGATGCAAAGCCCAAATGGCAAAAGACCCTTCTACAACACTGAAGATGGCCTAAAAACATGCTGTTTTTCAGTAGATGAAAACCCCCAAAACAATATACAAACATGCTAAAAATGCCATGCAAGAAGTAGGCCAACAAGAGGCTATAACATGAGGTATACAAAGCATTCACCAAACAGCCAAAGACCCTTAATGAGATATGTCCAGGGGGTCAAAATATGGCCATTTTCAGTTCTGATCATGGCTTAAAAACAGAAGCAAGGTAGGCTAACAAAGCATGCAAAAATGGGGGCCAAAGAGGGGTATAAGGGTAAGTGCTACATAGAGGCCCCCAACAGTGTTGAGTCCTTCTACAACGTTGTAGAGGGGCTCAAAATAAGCCAACTTACAGTTTATATCATGCCTCAAAACAGACTACACATAGGCTAGAAATACCATACAAAATAATGGCATACAAGAGGGCATTGAAGCAAGTACCAAATGGGGGTCTCAAACAGTATTGAACCCTTAAACAAACATGAAGAATGGCTCAAAAAAATGACCCTTTCAGTTAGGGTCGGAGCCAAAAACAGTAAGCAAATAGGCTAGAAAGGTGTGGCAAAAATGAGCTACAAAAGAGGGAAAATGGTCTTACCCTTGAAGCCCACTTCTTTGCTGCCTTTTGGACCAAGTTTGGATGCTCTTTGCCTCTGAAAAACCAGCTCCAAGTGTTGGAATGGAGGTTGGATTGGTTGTGCTATGGGTTGTAGAGTAAAGGGGGTAGGAACTTGGAGTTTTAGAGAGTTAAAGTGTAGAGAGGGAGAGCTTCAATACAAGAGGCTCAAAGTAGTTTTTCTAACCCTAAAAACCAGAGCTGGGGCTGCTGTTATATAGGCAAAAAGAGGGGAAAATGGGGGGGGAAAAAAGGGGGGAAAACCAACCAAGTTTCCCCCCAAAATGGCCAAACCCTCGGACATGGGTGTAGTGGAAAACAAAATATATGGCTAGAATACACTCCCAGGGGCAAGAATGGTCGGCTAGTTTAAAAAGGAAAAAAAATCATTTTTTTAGAAAAGTGGCCGGCCGGCTACTTTTTCTGGGTTTTCTGGCCGGCCAGCTACTTTTTCTGGCATTTCTGGCCGGCCAGCTACATTCAGGGCAAAAAAAGTGGGCTGCCGGAAATAAAAGTGTCTGGTGGGTGCTTGGGTAGTCCAAATGTGGCCATTCAAGTGTCCAAATTGAAGCCCCGGAAGTTAGATTTCCAATGCCGTAAACCTTGCATCAAAATTCCTCCTGTGGAAAAAGTTATGCCAGTTTCCGTGAAGCCGCGCAGATTTCGGTCCAACCGGAGTGATGCCCTACTTCAATGAACCATATCTCCTCCGTCCGGAATTGAATTTAGGAGATTCTTGAGTGCAAAATGAAGCCCCGGGAGTAAGCTTTCCAACAGTGGTGGCCTCATAGCTTGATTCCAAGTATCCAAATAAATAGGCCCGATTCAGCGAGTGTAACAAGCCCGCGGGGGACCTCGCTACAGCTCGGACTCGATTTGTGTCACGGTTCTTAATCTTGAACCAAAGAGTCCAAATCCGGAAAATCGTTTTGAAAACAGATTTGTTGAAAGAAGTGCCAAACATGGACTGCTTTGCCAGATACAGAGTCGCCACCTAAATATTTTTTTTTTTTAAATGGGAAATTTAGGAAACCCTGACTCGGTGCCGAAGGCCACGTGTCCGTCATCACCAAAGTTGCCTCGGCTCGGGAACTTGGGTACGATTGGGGAAGGTCACTTCGTGAGCACCCCCGCTCGCCCGGTCAAAGACCGGCCTCTACTAACCATGATATCTGTTTTTGAAAACATTGTGCGTTCTTATTCCGGTTATTAGCCTAGATTACTATGTGATGCGCACAGCATACAAGTATAGACTGGGTCGCCTGAATTGGAACAAAACACTTCATGTTTGTTTGTTTGAAAAATGGTTTGATGGTGCTACCCGCAGGTAGGCTAAGACGTGGATTTGCCACCCTCAGGTGGGCTTAGAAAACATGATTTTGCCACTATCTAGTGGGCTTAAAACAAACATTTGATGAATTGTCCTAATTCAAGTAACACAACCTCCACCCACAGGCATTCAGGCAGTAATATCACATGAGCAAATAGCCTCATGGTAAGCATGCTATCATGGCAGTCACTCACACGCATGCAAGGATGCTAAAGCATAAAAACTCACCGAGTACTCCAAGCCAAAACAAAAGCTTATTAGAAATCATACATGATCCTAATTATACAGAGATGCCTAATGCAACACATGCAATAATGCAACTATAGCAGGCTCGGCTATTCTAAAACATGGTATATGGAATGCTACAACTAACACGTATTCAATTTGGAATTGAAATACAGATGCAGTTTGTATGATGCGCCGAGCCCGGTGCGTGCAAAACAGATGAATGATGCAAACATGCTGTCATACTGTATGCTAATTGAAATATGCCCTATATCTAACCATCATAAGCAGGTAAATAAAAGGGAAGAAAGACGTGGGGTTGGAAGACATACATCACACTCACCCACACTTATTACAATTATGCCCTCGCGCAGAGGGTCCGAATAAATAATACAGTCCCGAATAAAAGAATATTACAGTCCGAATAAAAGAATATTACAGTCCCCTAATTAATTAACAAATTAACTAAGAAAAACTGTAAACTGGCATGCGAGCCAGGGGGTGCCTTGATTCTGATGAATGCTGCAAGTTTGGGCTGCCTTGCGCGGAAATCCACTGGGATGCCCCAATTAGCCTCTGTTTTGTAGTGTTTCTCGAAAGGCGTGCTAGACTCTGAAAAGTTACTGATTCTCTATTTTGCTGCAACAGAGAGCAGGAAAGGGGCATAGCAATGTATTTCACAAATATATGCATGCCTCGATCCTCGTGTCACCAATCACGCATATCAATGCATGATAGCCGAGGAGTCGAATTGCACAACTCAATATGGGATGAATGCATATGAATGCTACAACAAAACCTAACTCCATCATGGATAATCCGGAGCGTCAGTGACCTGGGAATTGAGACCCGTTCCGTCGCTCGGAGTACGAAACGTGCCTTGTTTCCCGTGCCCGGGCTAACTCCTATCCCGAACACGATGCGATATGCGTGATATACATGAAATGTAGCTAATATGCAACCCTAACATACACAATGTCATGGAATGGCATACACGCTATACGAGGTAATATACAACCGGGCATACACAATGCTATGGGTGAAGTGGCATACGCAATGCAATAATAGGCTTACACCAACATGAGTGGGCCTCAGCCACACTCACATAGGAGGCCGTCGGATAAAAAATAAAGTGCCTCGAAATGCGTGCACACGGGCATGCAAACCGAGGCAATGGCATACGGAATGCAAAATGGACTTATACTAACATGAGTGAGCCTCAGCCACACTCACATAAGAGGCCGATGGATGAAAATGAAGTGCCTCGAAATGCGTGCACACGGGCACGCAAACCGAGGCAATGGCATACAGAATGCAAAATGGACTTATACTAACATGAGTGAGCCTCAGCCACACTCACATAAGAGGCCGATGGATGAAAATGAAGTGCCTCGAAATGCGTGCACACGGGCATGCAAACCGAGGCAATGGCATACGCAATGTAATGAGACTAAAATGGCATACAAAATGCAAAAATGGGCTTACACTAACATGAGTGGGCCTCAGCCACACTCACATAAGAGGCCAATGGATGAAAATGAAGTGCCTCGAAATGCGTGCACACGGGCACGCAAACCGAGGCAATGGCATTAAGGCATGAAATGACATAGAAAATGATATGCAAACACGCCAATGGAATTTCAGCACTGAAATATGGGGGAAAACAGTCCCGAAAGATGGCGAAATGACACCAAATGCAAGGAATGGTCCCGAAATGCGAATTTAGGCACCCGAAATGGCCTATAGCTATGCAATGCATGCACAATATGGATATGGAATGAAAATACAGTAGCAAGGCAGCCCCAAAATGATCATTTTTCAGTACAAATCAAGGCCAAACAGCAAGCATAGATAGGGCAACAATGGCATGCAAAAATAGGGGCCAAGAGAGGGGTATTGAGGTAGATGGTAAATGCAAAGCCCAAAAAACAAAATACCCTTCTACAATACTTAAGAGGGACAAAAAATATGAACATTTACAGTAGATGACAAGCCTCAAATCAGTATGCAAACATGCTAAAAATGCAATGCAAGATTAAGGATAACAAGAGGCTATAACATGAGGTACCCCAAAAATTCATCAAACAAGCAAGGACCCTTACGGAGACATGCCAAGAAGGTCAAAATATGACCATTTTCAGTTCTGATCATGGCCGAAAACAGAAGCTAGATAAGCCTAAAAAGCATGCAAAAATGGGGGCCAAAGAGGGGTATAATGGTAAGTACAACATGGAGGCCCCCAACAGTGTTGAGCCCTTCTACAATGTTGTAGAGGGACCCAAAATAAGCCTACTCACAGTTCATGACACACTCCAAAACAATTTACATATAGGCCAAACAAATCATACAAATTTACGGTAAATAGGAGGGATTATGAAGTAAGTGCAAGATAGGGGGCCCAAAAAGGGTTGAGCCCTTCTTCAATATTTAAGAGGGACTCAAAATAGGCCCACTTACATTTTACATTATGCTCTAAAACAGATCACACATAGGCTAGAAATCTCATGCAAAAATGTGACATACCAAGGGGTATTGAAGCAAGTACCAAATGGAGGGCTCAAACAGGGTTGAGCCCTTGATCAAATATGAAGAATGGCTCAAAAAAGGCCTAGTTTCAGTTAGGGTCGGAGCCCAAAACAATAAGCAAATAGGCTAAGAAATTAGTACAAAAATGAACTACAAAAGGGGGAAATGGCAACTTACCCTTGTAGACAAGTCTTGACTGCCTTTTGCTTGAAGAATGGATGCCTCCTAGCTGCTGGAAAGCTCTCCTAACTTCTGGAAATAGAGTAGTGGTGGTGGTGCTTGCGAAACAACGAGTAAGGAAACGCGCATTTCGGCAAAGGCAAATCAAACGCGGCCTCGGGTTCACCTCCCGGAGAGGTTACAACATGCTCAAAAAGGATACACTCTGATTTTGACGAGTATTGATGAGACACATGTCAGAAATTGCAGTTGAAGTTCCGGCGGAGCAATTTCGCGCCAGAAAGTACACTTTTCTTGAACTTTTTCAGGTCCCGGGAACTCCAATCTTCCTCAAAATTTGCAGAGAGCTAGGGGAGGATGTGGAGAACACCACCGGCCAGGTGGTTGCCCAAGGGGAGGCTGCCGGCCAAAAACCATAAAGCAAATGGCCGGCCAGCCAGAAAAGGTGGCCGGCCGGCCACCTGCCCAAAACAGGGGGTAGTTTTGTCATTTTGCCTCATTTTCTTTATAACCTCTCATCCATTCATTCCAAAATCACTCCCACAGGTGCGAAATCTTCTCCTCTTGCCTCCCAAACCATTTTTTTCTTCAGATCTGCACTTTATACGCGTGTTTCAACCTCCCACGCAAGTTGTTTTTCGCAAAATCATTCGATTTTAAGCACTTTGGACCGATTAAATTTTGATTTCGGGGCTCCTTTTCTCATTTTCACCACTTTAGGTAAGTTTGTCTCAATATTTGGAAGATTTTCTCGGGAGTTGACTTTTGTTGACTTTTTCATTTCCCGGGAGTTGACTTTTGTTGACTTTTTCCAATTTTGGCTCATTTTTGCTCGTTTTTGCTCCTTTTGCAGATTTTTCGAAATGACGGGTAATTTCCCTCATGGTGGAGGTCCTCCAGGTGCCGGGGATGATTTCGATATCATGACGCTGCCCCCGAGGGTCCGCCCCTTTATCCCCGAGAGATATGCCCCGGCGGTGCACATTCTTCCGCGAGCTGTTTTCCGTCATTTCACTGACTTCAATGATCGGGCACCCGGAGACTTACTTCTACGAGAGCCGGAGCATCACCTCTCTTCCGAGGCATGAGAGGTATTTTACTTCATTTTCTGTATTTTTCGTGCATTTCATACTTTTGCCATGCTTGAACACACAGTTTAGCTTATGACATAGTACTTTGCTTGCATCCTGAACATGTGGCTTAAACACTTGAATTTCTGAACACTAGGCTCATCGATTGATTGTGAACGCACGGTACACATTAGTTAAGCATTGATCACACGATTCAAACACTGATTTGTCGAACACACAGCCCGAATTTGAAGGTGAACTCGCAGTACACACTGACTAAGAGTAGAACACACAGTCCCAAACTCTGATTTTCTGAACACACAGTCCAAGTTGATAGTGAACACACAGCCCACACTGATTGAGAGTAGAACACACAGCCCTAACTCTGATTTTCTGAACACACAGTCCAAGTTACTGATTTTCTGAACACGCAGCCCAGATATAAATTAAAGTGAACACACAGCCCACTGATTATGATTTGAACACGCAGCCCAAAATACTGATTTTCTGAACACGCAGCCCAGATATAAATTAAAGTGAACACGCAGCCCACTGATTAAGGTTTGAACACGCAGCCCAAAACACTGATTTTCTGAACACGCAGCCCAGATATAAATTAAAGTGAACACGCAGCCCACTGATTATGATTTGAACACGCAGCCCAAAACACTGATTTTCTGAACACGCAGCCCAGATATAAATTAAAGTGAACACGCAGCCCACTGATTATGATTTGAACACGCAGCCCAAAACACTGATTTTCTGAACACGCAGCCCAGATTAAATTAAAGTGAACACGCAGCCCACTGATTATGATTTGAACACGCAGCCCAAAACACTGATTTTCTGAACACGCAGCCCAGATTAAATTAAAGTGAACACGCAGCCCACTGATTATGATTTGAACACGCAGCCCAAAACACTGATTTTCTGAACACGCAGCCCAGATATAAATAAAGTGAACACGCAGCCCAGATTAAATTAAAGTGAACACGTAGCCCACTGATTATGATTTGAACACGCAGCCCAAAACACTGATTTTCTGAACACGCAGCCCAGATATAAATTAAAGTGAACACGCAGCCCACTGATTATGATTTGAACACGCAGCCCAAAACACTGATTTTCTGAACACGCAGCCCAGATTAAATTAAAGTGAACACGCAACCCACTGATTATGATTTGAACACGCAGCCCAAAACACTGATTTTCTGAACACGCAGCCCAGATTAAATTAAAGTGAACACGCAGCCCACTGATTATGATTTGAACACACGCAGCCCAAAACACTGATTTTCTGAACACGCAGTCTAGATTAAATTAAAGTGAACACGCAGCCACTGATTATGATTTGAACACGGCTCATTCATTTCATTTGCACACAGCTCATTCATTTCATTTGCACACAGCTCATTCATTTCATTCTGACATATGCATTCATTCTGAATGTAGGTTGGCTCTCGTACCGTGCGAGGATACGGCTCCACTGCTGCGAGAGAGTGGTACGCCGAGCTCCCGGAGGCTGTCCGGGATTTGGTTGACTCAGCAGGGTTCGGGGCCTTCTGCTTGGGGTTATCACATTGTCCTGCCAGCAGGACACTGTTAGCAGCTTTGGTGGAGAGATGGTGGGACACCACCAATTCTTTCCATTTTTCCGCCACCGGGGATTTGACCATGACCCCGCTAGACTTCGCCGTACTCACCGATTTACACATAGGAGGCTGGCCCATTCCTTATGATGAGGATATGGGCGAGTGGGAGGCCGCTTGGGTACATCTGTTGGGGGCCCGCCCACCTGTGGACAGAGCTTCTGGGAGAGTCCGGTACACCTGGTTCTCTTCCCGTTTTCGGAGGCCGGAGATGGAGCCCGAGTCTCCTGAGGAGGCGGAGCAGTACGCCTGAGGTTTCCTTATGTTCCTCTTTGGCACCACTCTGTTTGTTGATAGAGGGAACACTGTTGGGTTGTATCTCTTGAGCGCTCTAGTGGACCTATCACAGGTCAGTCGGTATGATTGGGGTGGCGCCGGCCTGGCTACCCTCTATTGCTATATGAGCGCGGCCTCTCGCGGGCGGGGAGATTTACTCGGCGGCTATTGGAGAGCCTGGGAGGTACATTCTGTCCTTTTGATTTACATTTATGCTCCTCATTACTTGTTCATTGCACACACGGCGCACTTTACATTCTGTATTTTGCCCTCAGCACTTTGTATTTACATTATGCACTACTTTTCTCTCAGCTATGGGTCTACGTATATTTTCCGACGTTAGCCCCGGAGATGGAGGTGGCAGGGCTTCTTACGACCCCGTTCTCATTGGTATTCGAGGGCCCGCACCGACCGAGGCCTCGAGAGACTCTCTTCCACCTGCGACAGTACTTTGACACTGTTCGGACGACAGAGGTATTCCAGAACTCTCAGTTCTCTTCCGTTTTCATCTTTGATTTGCCCTGTATATTCCCGATTTCTGATTGATTTATGCACTGATTATCCGCAGATTACGTGGCAGCCCTGGGCAGTCTTGGGCGATGGTATCCGATTTCAATATGCTGGAGGATCGGGCACTTCCCAGTACGGGGTCCTGCTCGAGGGGCCAGTTGGTAGGGCATGGTTCCTGGGGGAACGTTTTTTGTGTCAGGTATGGGGGTACGTTTCTCAAGACCCTCCTGCCGTACCTCCAGCCACTATGCGGACTGCTGATAGACTCTCTACCCAGGAGGTCATTAGTGCTATGCAGGGCACCGATGCTTTGCTACATCTCACGGACGGGGACTACGCCACTTACCGTCACACATATCTGATGCCTCCCTTGACGGGAGTGCGTGCTCCGCCACGGAGGCCTGCTGATGTACCATCTTCGAGCCGGGCTCGTGCTACGGATATCCCCTCTTCCAGCAGGGCTGGCACATCCAGAGGTGGGCGCGGATTCATTCCACCGATCCCTCCGACTCATCATCATCCTGGGTGGCCAGATATGCCGACCGAGTTGACGAGTTGGCGATTTGGGACTCCTTACCAGGTTTCGCTAGAGCCTCCTCTTCCTGACCACAGATATGTCAGAGGCCCTGATTCACCACCGGTATGTTTTACAGCTTTGATTTATCAGTCGAATATTTGGACATTCATTCATTTACTGATAGTTTTACATTTGTATCTGTAGCCTCCAGTTGAGTACATGGATGAGATGCTTGGGATGCTGGCCACTTTTGAGGGCATGATCCTACGGATGGAGGCACAACTGGCCATCATGGGCGTCCAGGTATTGTCCAGTTTTTCTGCAGTTACCACATTTCTGATGACATGCTGGTTTTGAACATTTTGCTGTATTGATAGGCTGTGTAGAGCACATCTGACACACACCCCACTCTCGAACATTCTGCTTTTCATATTTGAACTGATGTATTGAACTCTTCACTTTCAGATGCCTCCTGTATACGCACCGCCGCAGGCCGGGCCACCCGGGCCTTCTCAGAGAGGTCGAGGTGCTGGGCCATCTGGGCCCTCTCGAGGAGCTGGGCCATCTAGGCCTTCTCAGGGAGCAGGGCCATCTAGGCCTGTCCAAGGAGCTCGAGGAGCGGGGTCGTCTCGCAGACGTAGGGCACATGTTATTGAGGCAGAGCCTGATGAGGAGGAGGAGGAGGTCGCAGATCGTGAGTCAGAGACATCTGCTGAGGAGGAGGGCTCCAGCCTTGGTTCCGGGAGTGGAGGTGAGGCTGAGGGGGATCCTGAGGATGACAGCTCCGACCCGGATGGTGATGATGGTGCAGAGGTTGTCCCGCAGAAAAGGATGAGGGGGCCTCCTCATTCCCACTCCCGAGGATATTGATGCTATTTCCTGCTTTATTTTACTTTTTGCTAGTAGTTTGTAGCACTTTGCACATTGTTAGGCAGTTTTATTTTCTGTAAAACTTGTACCTTTGTTTGTTGTAAAACATGATGGAATGAAACAGCTTTTGAAAAGGTGTTTGTATTTGAAACTCTTAGCATCGCATCACATCGCATTATTTTGCACAAAAATAGAATTGAATGGGAATGTGCCTCGTGTATTTACCGGGTCAGGTAATGAACCGACGCAACAAATCGAACGACTCGACTCGCTAAGAAATAACAGAATCTTAGCAAGTTTACAACTCGATAAGCAAAATACAACAATGTTGACGACTCGATAAACAAGACTTAACAAAATTGCATAAACAAAAGGTAAGAACTCAAAACACAAAATGCGACAACTCGACAAAACTTACAACTCGATAAACAAAGCAACAACTCGATAAGCAAAAAATACAACCAAGCGTACTTCGGACGGATAATCTGGATGATGGGACGCATCAGAAACTGAAAGAAATGGAGGCCTTCGACATCCCCAATGCATAGAAATGCCTCAAACTTCCTTCCGGAGGGCAAAACAGGACCAATGCATGGCCGGCCACATTTTGCATCTGGGGACTGAAGGGTGGCTGGCTGGCCAGCCAGTTTTTGAAACAAAGATGGCCGCCCTGCTAGAATAGATGGCCGGCCGGCCACCTTTCCTGCAACTCTCAGAATTGTGACACGTGTCCCCGAATAGTGTTTTTACCCCCCTATAAAGCTCCAACTTTGGAACTCTTTCATTTCATCACTGCTTTGCACAAAAATGGAGGCATTTCTCGTAGAAAATCTCACATCTTGGATCTCTTCTTTAGATGGCTCGAAAAAGTTGAACTTCCGGGGTTTTGGCTTGAACGCACTATTCACGCTGGGTCGGACTCCACTGCATCTTCCTTTCCTCCATGCCGCGACGAGGTTTTGGAACCCGGTGACGCATGTCTTCAGCTTCGGAGGGCAAGAGGTATGTCCTACCTTCGAAGATTTTCAAGTCTTGATGGAGTCTGAATGCTCTGAAGAGATCCTGCCTCAGTCCCACTTTGGCCACGCCCAAGCTTTAGGGCGGATGTGCGGTCTCAATGCGCATGATGCTCGACCTTTGACCTGTAACGGGATGTTGGATGTCCCGAGCCTGATTTACCGATTCTCTGATACTGGTGACCGCAGCGACCATCATTGGCAAGGTTTCCGACAACATGCCCTCTGCTTGTGCATGCTATCTCATTTTTTGTTTGTCTCGGGCTCCGGAGGGGCTAGCATCCGTTTGATTGAAGTCGCTCAAGGCTTGAGGGAAGGAAAGAGTTGTATCGCCATGACATTAGCCGAGACACTGATGGGCTTGGATGCTTTCTGTCGCCAAGAGACAACTAGATTTGCAGGGAGTCCACTACTCTGCAGGTAATGTTTCCCACCCGATCTCACATATGTATTTGCTCACATCACTCGGCCCTCAGGCTCGGTTTTTTTTTTTTCTCACAAAACCCTCATCTCGCTTTTCTCTCATCGCGCATCTCTCTATTCTTTACTCTCTCATTTTTCATCCCTCCCCAGATATGGTTGATGGATAAATTGCAAGTTGTGGACTCTTGCCCCGCTTACTCAGCCCGCGGCTACTTCTTTCGACAACGCCTAGTTGACGCCCTTGATGAGGGATGGTGGTTTGAATGGATGTGCAATTTGTCTGCCGGTCGCATTGCTTGGCGCTGTCCTTGGCTTAACCTTCCGGCGATGAGCTATAGCATGTTCCAGGATACGGGGATCCGGTTGGTCGGCTTGACCCATTGTGTATTCTATTTCCCATTCCGTATTCTGCGTCAGTTTGGTCATGATCAGACTTGCCCTCCGGAGGGGATTGAGTACCCGGTCACTTTTTCCGGTCTGAGGTGCACAGCTGGCTCGGCAGGCCGCAGCGTGGAGAATTAGAGAACTTCTGGCCCCTGCTCCCACTTTTGGTTGCACCTTGTCTGACGAGTGTTGGGATTGGCTCAACGAAGAAGCACAGGTTGGGCCTAGGTTGGCATCAGAGACTTCAACTAGCTCCGGCAGGGGGCGCAGGGACACCTGACTTGACTATGCCCCAGATTTATTGCTTTATTAGTACTTTCAAGTTTTCATTATGAGTGTAATAAAAAGCAACTTCAATTGTATGTAAGAGCAAGAGAACTCTGTTTTGAAATCAATGAAATTGAAGGTTGTGATACTAAAAATTCTCCGCTTTGGTCCAAAAATGGTCTTAGTCGTAAAAAGATTAATTTTGAGCAAAGTCAGCTTTTATTAAAACTTTTCAAAACTATTTTCGATGTGGATCAGAACTGGACACGCCTGAGATCTGTCACTGAGATGCACAACCCCGGATCCTAGCAACTGGAAAGTTGCCCCTAGTTTGAATGGTACCGCAGCACTTCATTGCAACGGAAAGTTGCCCCTAGTCTGAATAGCACTGTACCGGAGATCACGATAAATGCTGATGAATAGAGATGACTGAGATAATCAAATGGACAAAGTTGATCGGGGAAAAGATTATGGCTGAACTTCGGGATGAAGCTGCCTACGTATCCCAAAGATGGGAATCAAGCCTTACGTAGTTCAGGCTCAGGTTCGCTCGGGTATTTTCACTCTCCTTTTGCGCTCTAACTTTTGCCAAGGCCGCCCTTTGCGGGTTTTTAACCTTGCGAGCTCAGTTTTTATAATTTCAAATTTTCTGTACTCTGAGTTTTGCCTAGGTCGCCCTTTCGGTTTTCGGCCTAGCGAGCCTCTCAAGGGGGTATTTCTTCAACTTGTCCATGTTGATCGGTTGGGAAAACTCTAAGCCATCTAGATCCATCAGAACCACAGCTCCACCAGACCAGATTGACTTGATGATGTAGAGACCAGTCCAATTAGGTCTGAACTTGCCCCTTGGGTCGTGGATGGGAGCTCGATTGTCTTTGAGCACCAAATCTCCTTCCTTTAAATTCCTGGACTTAACCTTCTTGTTGAAAGCCCGGGCAATTCTGCGTTGATAACCTTGGATATGGTACAGTGCTTTCAGCCTTCTTTCATCGAAAAGCATGAGTTCCTCAAATCTGCTCTGTTGCCAGTCTGTCTCGGCTATTTGACACTCGGCCAATACTCGTAATGACGGAACTTCAATCTCGATAGGTAGAACGGCCTCCATCCCATAGACCAAAGAATACGGAGTCGCCCCAGTAGAAGTTCTGATTGAAGTCCGGTAGCCCCACAGAGCGAACGGTAGCTTATCTGGCCAGTCCCGATAGGTTTCCACCATCTTCTGCAGTATGCGCTTGATATTCTTGTTTGCGGCCTCAACCGCTCCGTTGGTTTGCGACCGATAGGTAGACGACTTATGAAAAGCCACATTGTATTTCTCCAACAAATCAATCACCTCCTTCTTGAAGTGGGAACCATTGTCTGAAACGATTTCATTTGGGACCCCGTAGCGACAGATGATGTTGTTTCTGATAAATTTTGCGACGTGCGAAGCTTTCAACACCGCATAAGATTGGGCCTCAACCCACTTTGTGAAATAATCTATCACTACCAAGATGAACTCATGCCCATTCGACCCCTTCGGCGTAACTGCTCCGATCACATCAATTCCCCAAACTGAAAACGGCCATGGCGAAGTCATGTTGTACAGCTTTGACGGCGGAATGTTCATGCGATTTGCATGAATCTGACATTTGTGGCATCGCCGGACGAAACTAATACAATCCTCCTCCATGGTGGACCAATAATAACCCTGTCTGAGGATCTTCCGTGCCAACATTACCCCATTCATGTGTGCACCACATTCTCCACCGTGGATGGCTTCCATCAGACGCTTTGACTCTTCGGCATCAACGCACAGTTTATGCATTCCCAGATGGCCCCGTTTATACAGTTTACCCCCGCAGATGATGAAATGAACTGCCATTCTCCTTATTGCTCTTTTGTCTTTGGCATTTACCCCTGGCGGGTATGCTTCTCTCTCCAAGAAATTCCAGATATCGTAATACCAGGGGTGTTCGTCCTGAACTTCATCTATGGCTGCAATTGACTCATAGGCGGGTACAAATTTCTGGTCAATGATGATTGGACGCATTCGGACTCCACACGGGATGTCTATCATAGATGATAGAGTTGCTAAAGAATCTGCGAACCTGTTGTTCTCTCTTAGTAGATGAGTAAAACTTAATTCTCAAACCGAGGAATCAGCAAATCCAGAGTTTGGTGATACATCATCATCTTTTCCTCTTTTACCTTCCAGTCTCCTTTAGCTTGAGACACAACAAGGTTCGAGTCCCCAATGACGTCCAACCGCCTTGCCCCTAGTTCTAGGGCTGCTTCTAGACCAGCGATGCACGCTTCATATTCTGCTTCGTTATTCGAGACTTTGAATCGGAGTTGAAGGCTAAAGGAATACGGGAATTGTCGGGTGCTATCAGCAAACATTCCTATCCCATATCCGTATTGATTTGACGCTCCGTCAAAGTACATCGTCCAAATTTCATCGTCGATATGCAGAATTGATTCATCCGGGAACAGGTATTCAACTGCTTCATCCCCCTCAAACGGGGTGGTCGGCAAGGAACTCTGCCACTGCTCTTCCTTTCACTGACTTGCGTGTCACGTACGTGAGATCAAATTCGGAGAGCAACAGCAACCAGCGAGCTAGCAGTAGGCACCCCATTTTTGACCGACCTTAAGACTCAGACGTCACTGATTGAGCGCTCGGTGATGTTGCATATTGTGCTCGTTCAGAAGTCTCAGAGTCGCGGCCGTGAGCCCTGCCTCCGGACTTCCGAACCCTCTTCTGTACCTTGTCTCGGTTTGCGAACCAAACTCGGTTTTCTCTGTTTTCCCTTCCTGAGGGGAGGGAGAGGTCTAGTAGACCATCTCTCAGTGGCCGTGGGCTACTGTAGACACCCCATTTTTGACCGCCCCGAAGACTTGGGCGCGACTGATGTTTTGGTCGATGTTGAGAGATGTGCAGGCCACAGGTTCAGTTTCTTTGGCAAGAAGAGAGGCAAAACTTTCCAAACACTTTGTTTAAGGGTTTGGAGTTCAAGAAAAGAGGAGAAGAGGAAAGAAAATAGGTTTGGGAGAAGTTCGACATGAATCCGGGTAGAAGCGAGTCGTGCAGCCCTCGCTGAATCAGGCCCATTCATCCGCATACTTGGAGTTAAGCTATGAGGCCACCACCATTTGAAAGAAGACTTCCGGGGCTTCATTTTTGGTTCAAGAATCTCCTACATCCAAGTCCGGGTGGAGGAGATATGACTGGTTAAAGCAGGGGATCAGTCCGGTTGGATCAAGTCTGCGCGGCTTCACGGAAAAGGGCATAACTTTTTGCACATGAGGAATTTTAAGGCAAGGTTTGCGCCATTGGAAAGCTAACTTCCGGGGCTTCAATCTGGACTTCCACCGGCACTTGGTGACCTACCGGCTGCCCACCGGCACTCCATTGTGCCGACCGGCCATAATAAAGTGCGGGTCGGCACTATATTGTGCCGACCGACCATTTATTGTGCCGATGACGTTTTTGCTGGCCGACCTGACCCTTTTGACCCTCCCAGGCATGGTGCATGCCATCTGTGCCAGCTGGGATGCACAGAACCAGCTCCACGTGCATAAGTGTGCCTATTTTGCAACCTTTTGAGCCTTTTGACCCCATAAACCTTCTAGAAGGTTGAACCCTTGGCCAAGCTTCTTGGAGAAGCTTGGCCAGCTGTATTAGCTTCCTCTAGAAGCCACAAACTCTTTGCACCCCTTGACCCTTTTCCTTTGCTTAGCCACTAAGTCTTAGACTTGGTCTTTGCTTATATAAGGATGCCCTCTCCTCCTTTGATTGGGGTTGGAGTTTTGGAACAAAAACCAGAGATATATAGATATATATCTGATATAGATAGATACAACCCTCTATCTCTCTCTATATCTTACTTCTTTGCCTCCAAAAGTCCATTATTCTTGGCCATTCCTTCACCAACCCATAGCACAACACCACCACTTCCATTTCCAGCATTTGGGAGGACATTTGCAGAGGTTAGGAGCTCATTTTCTTCAATCAAAACCCGCTGGTTTGCTGGTCTTCAAGGGTAAGTCTTCATCTTCCCCTTTCTAGCCTTTTCTTGCTTCATATCTAAGCCTTGCTTGCAAGCATTTTTGGGCTCCGACCCAAACTTCAAATAGTCTTATTTTGGGGTCCTCTTCATGTTTGATTGAGGACCCCTTGCTGTTTGGTAGTAGCATCTAGCACCTATCTCTTTACCCCCTTGTATGCCATGATTCTTGCATAGTATATTTGGCTGGTGTATAATCTGTTTTTGAGCATGTAATAAACTGTAAGTAGGCTTATTTTGAGCCCTTCTTCAACCTTGAAGAAGGGCTCAACCATGTTTGGTAATTCTATCATGCACTTGTTTCATAATCTCTTCTATTTACCGTAATTTTGCATGCTTTGTTAGACCATCTTGCTTCTGTTTTTGTGGCTGGTCATAAACTGAAAATGTGCTTGTTTTTCCATGTATAAGATCTGTTTTTGGTTGTTTATGCCATCCATGACATGCCTTATATAGTCACTTTGCATTTTGGCTTGCTAGCCTTGGGGTGTGTGAGTCTCTAGCATGTTTAGCTTGCCTTGATCTCATGATTTGGCATCATTTTAGATCACATTTCAGTCCCTAAATCATGCTCACATGTTTGTGCTTGTCATCTCTTTCATGTTTCAAAGGTGTGTCCTTTTATGCCTAAGAATAGGCCTTGTGTATGCTTCCATGATTAATGCATTTTAGGGTGCCATGTGAGGGGATTTGGGTGTCATTTTGCATACTAAAAATCTGTTTTTTTTGGTTGTTAGATTCATGCCATGAGTGGTTGTGTAAGTGGTAGCAAGATGCCCTTTTTGGTGCCTTAGGTTTAGGCCCATGAACTTGCATGTTTGTATAGCATTTGGCCCATGTTTTGAGGCATGTTTTGCCACTGTTTTGGGCTGGTTTGAGGGCTGCCCTCTATGGTTTGAGTCCACCATTGCATGCTTATATCATGGGTGTTGCATGTTTGATTGATGAAGCCTTGAGTACATGCTAGTTATATGCTTGATTGGCCCATTGTTTGCATGCCACTTATACCTTGCATGCTCTAGCATTTTGCATGCCTATTGTGATAGTTGCATGACACTTGGTAGGCCTTGCATCTTAGTCCCATTGTTGCATCATTTGAGCTATGTTGCATATGTGCATTCCATGGCTTGGCTTGGGGATTGTCAAGCCAAGCATAGGATTGAGAGGAGTTCACACTTCAAGTGGTGCAACTCGTCTCAATTCTTGGTCACCAAGACCTTCGACTAACATATGATAAGGCCTTGGATTTCATTTGTTTGTTTGCATGCATTACCATCAAAGTTGCAATCTTGGTTCCTTAGGCCATCATGCATCAAACGCATAATTGATGGCCCAAGAACCAAGGGCCATGTCTCCTTGAGTCCCCAAACATGATAGGAGGCATTGGCCATGCTTACATATGCTTAAAAATCCATGCCATGTACTGCTGTCTGCTGTTGCTGTCAAAACTGTCTCCTGCAGGAATTTAGTGCCGACCGGCACTCTTTAGTGCCGACCGGCATTTTGTTGTTGGCCGGTGGACTCCATAGCAGCCGTAGCGGTAGCCTCTGTCAGCAGCCGATGGAAACTTTCCCCAGCCGATGGTGTTCTGCAAGGCCCAAGAAAGGTGTCCTGGGACTTCGGGAATTTTTGAAAGCAGGGCAGTAAGAACAGAGACAGCAGTGGTGCGGTGTGGGCTTTTCGGGCAAGTCGGATCTAGCATGCATCATTCGCGCATCCCGAGGCAGTTTACTGTTTTAATTAGATTAATTAATTTGATTGGTCTGTAATAATTTAATTAGCTAGAGTAGTTAATTCGTTATTCGGACTGTAATATTTATTTGGTCTCTCCGAGTGAGAGCAAATTGTAATAAGTGTGTGAGTGGGTGTATGTCTTCCAACCCCCATTTCTTTCTACCCTTTTATTTACCTGCTTATGATGGTAGATTAGGGCACATCTAAATTAGCATACCTTATGCAATGCATGCGTGCATCCATGCATTTGTTTACATGCACCGGGCTCGATACATCATACAAACTGCATCGTACTTTCAATTCCAAATTGAATACGTGATAGTTGTTGCATTTCATGTGCCATGCTTAGGAGCCGAGCCTGTCTAGATTACATTCCGCATGTGATGCATTAGCCACTTAACATGAACTAGGTCATGCATGTTTGCTAACCGGGTTATTGTTTTTGGCACGGAATACGATGTAAGTTTTTATGCTTTAGCACTTCGCATGCGTGTGAATGTTAACATGACAGTATGCTTACCATGCGGCTAAATGCTTATGTGTTATAAACTGTTTGAATGCCTGTGGGTGGAGGTTGGATTGCGTGAGTTGGAACAACTCATTGAAATCCGTATTTTAGCCTACTTGCGAGTAGTAGCAAAAACTAACACGTTTTTCGAGACAAAACGGATATGCAATGTTTATTTCCAAGTTAGGCAATCTAGTCTATACTTTTGTGTTGTGCGCATCACATAGTAATTCTAGGTTAAATAATCGGAATAAGAACGCATAAAGTTTTCAAAATTGGATATCACGGTTAGTAGAGGCGGTCTTCGGACCGGGCGAAAGGGGTGCTCATAGCTGACCTTCCCCGATCGTACCCAAGCTCCCGAGCCAAGTCACTTTGGTGATGACGGACACGTGGCCTTCGGCACCGAGTCAGGGTTTCCTAAATTCCCCCATTAAAAATATTTAGGTGGCGACTCTGTAATCTGGCAAAGCAGTCCATGTTTGGCACTACTTCTTTTCAAAAATCTGTTTTTCTCAAAACGATTTGCCAGAGTTGGACTCTTTGGTTCAGATTAAGAACCGCGACAATTGAGTCCAAATGTAGTAAACCCAATATGAACGGAACGGGACTTAACCCCCGGGGGCGGGACGTCTACAGTTTCTGGCGACTCTGCTGGGGATTTTAGAGAGCTTGACTCAAACTCGTGATATCCTGTTTTGACTACACTTATGTGTTTCTTTGCATTGCATGTGCATTGGTGCACCTAGGACACCGTGTTGGCCATCTGCTATTCCTGAGCGGTTTGCCGGAGGCTTGTCTTGTCAAGACATGACCATAAGGCTGACCGGTTGCGGGCTCTGCCAGTATGGGAACACAAACCCCGGTTTTTACCGGGGCACCCTTTTCGACCATTCGACCTAGTGCATATTCGGATCCATAGTGACCATTCCAAACTAGGACAGGTTGCTTACCCGATATAGGTTGTTTGAAACCGCTGCGTGCGTAGTGAAACCCTAGTTCCTGACAAAATAGGACAGGGAAACCCTATCCCAACATAGGGGTGTTTTGGCTCTCTTTACTTGCTATGTGCTTTTAGAGTGTATCTCTACAGGGAATGCATATACCAACTTGCGGGCCTGGGTATCTGGCCTGCGGGCACCAGTATTAGTATTTTGAGAATCAGTCACATCTGCGGGTATCAGATTCAGATTTGGGGCAGTGATTTCGGAGAACAGTGATCAGTAATAGAACACAGTCGTTCAGCTTTGCTCGTATCAGTTCTAGTGAAGTTGAGCTGAGATGCTGTCTGTTTTCTCTTTTGCTAGGTAGTCCTGGAATCATAGCTTCAGAAGGCTCGCTATCCCCCGGGTACATTGGATTTGTGCTGATAGACTTTGTCAGGTCAGAGACTCAGTTCAAGGGTAATCAGGGCCAGAGAAGGCTAGTCAGACATAGACCACCAGTACAACAGCTACCAGATCAGTGATCTTTAAGCAGTCGGGTTGAGATTTCCGAGCCTACTGCAGAAACAGACATACCGGTTGCTCAGTTAGACCAGGACAATATGTCGAGTCTGGAAGAGATGGTGCGCCAACTCCAGGATAGTATGAAAGCCATGCAGCAAGATGCTGTCCGTCAATCTGAATTCACCAAGCAACAGGCTGTGGTCATAGCCCAACAGGCAGAGACAATTGCTAGGTTGGACAGCAAAGCGGCAAGCGTGCGTCTGCTTCACAACAAGTTCCTCCCCCAGTAGGAGCTCCAGCACCTGGGGAGACGCCAAATGTCCAGGAAGGTACAGACATTCCGGTAGGGCCGGCTCCGCCCCCAATTTACCCCCAGTTATCAAAAACACCCACCAACCTACCGGACTCTCCCTTTGAGTTCGAGACGGATCCCACAGCACTGAAGTTGAGCAAGCTTGAAAAGCTGTTCAAGAAATCCCAGGGAGTCAAGACCATCCCTGACATCGAAGATGGATACACGGACACACAGCTGTGACATTGCCAGACAGGTTCAAGATGCCTCACATCGACCGTTTTGACGGGTCAGGAGATCCCATGGTCCACCTGAGTTTGTTTTCAGATGTTCTGCGCCCGATGGGCTTGACAAGATTACAGAAGCTCTCCCTCTTTAGCAGGACCCTGTCGGGTATCGCGGCCATCTGGTACGCCAAATTAGAGGACTCAGTGAAACGAAGCTGGGAGGAGATGTCCGAGGCCTTCGTCGCACAATATTCATACAATAATACCCAGATCGAGATCACAACCCGTGATCTTGAGACAACCAGGCAAGAGCCGAAAGAGAGCTTCTCTGACTTTGTAACCCGTTGGAGAGCCAAAGCTTCTTCGATGACCACCAGGCCGGTCGACAAGGACCAGATACGGATGATTGTGCGCAATCTCCAACCCAGGCTGATGCAGAAGATGATTGTCCTCCCCCTACCCACCTTTGCAGACCTCCATGAGATTGGGGTACAAATCGAGGACGCTATAAAGCAGGGCCTTATCGACCAAGAAAAGGAGCAGCCCAGGAGGGCATTTACCCGCAGTTCGAATGCGACCACCAGTGGTGATGCAGCTGCAAGATCTTCTGAAGTGGGCATGGTCACCACCACCACATCAAAAACAGCTACCCCATTCACCGGTGCGTCCGGAAGTAGCTCACAGAAAACCAAATATCCACCTCGAGTCAAGAGGGTTTTCACCCCACTTCATATGCCTTTGTCAAAGGCTCTAGAGGTTTTAATCCGGAAAGGACATCTGAAACCATTGGAACAACGGCCTTTCTGATCCTCTCCTCCCTTCAAAGCATGACCGAACTAAGTACTGTGCGTACCATCAACAAACCGGTCATGAGACCGATAGCTGCTTTCGTCTGCGCCATGATGTACAAGATTTGTTTGACAACAACGTCATCACCGCACCAGCTCAGTAAAGTCAATCGTCACTGGATCAGCAAACTTGGGGGATAGTACAAGTATGTGATCGGGGGACAAACCACCTGCGGGCAGTGCTCAGTTTACTTCAGATGTGGCGTATGGCATGCACTGTTTTGAGAATTTGCGAATGCTGGTTTTTGTATGCTCTGGCTTGGGTACTGAGTCAGTTCTGTCGTTTTTGCTTTGAGTCTGTCTCTTTGTTTTGAGTCAGTCTTTTTGGTTGAGGTCTGTCTTGTTGTATCGAGTCAGTCCTGTTATGTAGGAGTCGGATGATTCCGGGTGTGTTACCCCGGACATCATTATTTTGTTTTCTGTTTGTCTTTTCACTTTCTTTTGAGTCTGTTTCTGCCAGGGAGCCAGTTGTGCCAACAGATTTGAATGAAACAACAGTGATTTTCACGCTCTTGCGTTTGCTTCTGCCTTGCGCCGGTTGTGCCAGAAGTTCTAAATGAGATGGAAGTATTTGACTAGAACTCTGTCTTTTCTGTGCCTTGAAGCCATTGTAATGACCTGAGTTTTCCAAAACTTTTTTTGAAACATTGTGATAAAAACGAAGATGAAGGAATTCCTCGGGTTTTGCAAAATTTGATCAACTGAGAGAAAGAGAGGCGTGCTAAGCCCTTAATGAATGAAATCATGCTTGTTAATGTGAGTACTGAGAAGGATCCTGGCTTGATCCAGATTGGTCCCACACTGTCTTCAGCGCGAGCGATTTGTCGCTTCTTAAAAGATTTCAAAAAATGTTTTGCGCGATCCGCGAAGACTTGTGTGGAATCGCTCTTGAGATTGCGCAGCTTAGGATCGCTCTCAGCCTCGAGACTCGACCCCTCATTTTCAAACCTTGGACTTCAATTCAAAATGTCCAACTACAACGTGAGGCCTGCGTGGCCAAATTCAAAGCAACCCTCGAACTAGGGGCAAGAGAGTCGGATCAAGAAGTTCAAGTGTTTTCAGAAGAAGCTTGCAAAGCTAGATCAGAAGCCTCCCCCTCAAACTAGGGGCAAAAATGTCAGATAAGCTCGAAGACCCGAAGTTGGATCCTTCGGTAAATCGATACAACAGCCACTCTTTTGGATACGGATGGCTTCAATCTCAAAAACCATTTGGCATGGACTTGTTACACTTTTACCCTTTGAGAGGCTCGCTGGGCCGAAAACCCGGAAGGGCGACCCAGGCAAAAGTTAGAGCAAAGCAAAAAAAAGGAAATGAAAATGCAAAGAAAAGAACAAAAAAAGAGAAAAGATGAAAAGAGAAGAAATGAAAAGAATTGAAAAGAAAAACAAAAGAAGCTCGCAAGGTCGAAAACCCGCATCGGGCGCCTTGGCAAAAGTTAGAGCCTAAAAGAAAAAGAAATGAAAAGAAAAGAATGAAAAGAAAAGAAGAACAAAGCTCGCAAGGTCGAAAACCTGCAATAGGCGCCTTGGCAAAAGTTAGAGCATAAAAAGGAGAGGTTAAATACCCGAGTGTACCTTAACCCCGAACTACGTAAGGCTTGATTCCCATGTTTGGGATACGTAGGCAACTTCACTCTGAAGTCCAGCCCTAAAACACTTCAAATTCAATTGTGTCCATGAAATGGTTTTGATCATCTTTGCCTTCTCTGTATCCGAGAGTTCGGTTGTGATCGTCGCTCTGAAGGATTGATTTCAATACGCTGCGGTGCCATTTAGACAAGGGGCAACTTTCCGTTGCCATTCAATGCACTGCGGTGTCATTTCAAACAAGGGGCAACTTTCCGTTGCCATGCAGTGTCCTTCAGACAAGGGGCAATTTTCCATTGCTATGGGTCCGAGGTTGTACATCTCAAGAGTAGGTTCCGTGCTTGTTGAGCATTGGCCGTTTGCAAAAATAGTTTTTGAGAATTTTTACTGAGGTTGACTAATTCTCTCGAAAATTATTCCATCTTTTCCAAAACTGGACCATTTTCTTGGACCCAAAAAAGGAAAATTTTCAGTGCTCATAGCTTGACTTGCGTGATTTTCAAAATCAAAAAGTTGAATAAGCATGTTAATCTAACTCTCATTTTGGTCAAAATTGTTTTAGTAGAAAGCCAAAAACAAAAAATGGTCAAAATAATGAACTAGGGGCACAGTTGAGTCAGGCTTCCTGTCTTTCCCCCATTTTCAACATACTTGCCAAGAAGGGCACTCTACCTACCAGAAGAGGGCACCACTGAAGTTAATACCAAAGGGGTGAAAGCTCTCTCACCCTCCGAGCAGCGAGGTATCAAGCCAAGTGCGAAGCACAAACTGGAATGGGTCAAGATGTTCCACTTCCTCATCTGGACAGATCTAACCACGTCCAAACTCCCTGGCAGAGCATCATCAATCGATGTCAGCTGCAGATTTGCTACACACCCAGTTGTAGCGCAACCCCTCTGTGGGAGAAACTCATTGTTGTGAACCAGAATGATAATCTAGCAGAATGCTAGGGGCACGAGCCCACAACTTGCTGTTTATCCATCAACCATCCAGGGGAGGGATTGAAAAATGAGAGATTGAAGAATAGAGAGGTGTGCGATGAGAGAAAAAGTGAGAAAAGGGCTTTTTCAGAAAACAAGAGATTGAATGCCGAGTGATGTGAGAATCACAAATGAGAAAGGGTAGGAAATAATACCCGGTAAAACAGGCTCCCTGTGCACATTTGAGTCTTGTGTTTTGTTTTGTCTGTTTCGATTCTTGTTTTGAGTCGTTTCGAGTGTCAATAGATGTGTTTAGGTTGTTTACCTTTTTTTTCTTTTGTTGAGTCTTTTCGCTGTGTTCAGTCGTAGGCTCAATACCCGGTCAAGAACTCATTTCTCAATTTCAAAAAATCATCTTGTGCTCAGAGTGCCGTGCCATTCTCCACATTTGTGCAAAACAGATTCTTTCTTTAAAACTGCAGGGCCCACCCCCGATAAGTGTGAACAGTAAAACCAGGACCTATTTGAAGCTATGTGGTTCCGGACTGCAAAATAAAAGCAAAAGAGGAAAACGTCGGTATCTGAGTTTGTTTCAACTTCAGTAAGTTCCGAGACTACATCCCGTGTGTACCTCTTCAGGCCTTGCCAGTGCTCCGAAGTATGAGTGTACCTCTACCTCAAACTCAAGATCAAGTCTGTTTCAAGCCAGAATAGTGTATCAATTACACTCTCATTCCCTTAGTGTATCAATCACACTTCATTCACTTTGAGTATCTATCACACACGTTCATTTGCTTCATTCAGTGTATCTAACACACTTTAGTTGCCTTAGTGTATCAATCACACTTCATTCACTTTGTGTATCTATCACACACATTCTCATTTCATGTATCTATCACCCTTCTTTCATTTTGTGTATCTATCGCACACATTCTCATTTTGTGTATCTACCGCACACATTCTCATTTTGTGTATCTACCACACACATTCTCATTTTGTGTATCTACTACACACATTTTCATTTTGTGTATCTATCACGCACATATTCACTTTTGTGTATCTATTACACTCTCACTCAGTGTATCAATCACACTTCACCCACTTTGTGTATCTATCACACCATTCTTCTCTTCGTATCACATGTTTGCTTTGTGTATCAATCACACTCTGTTTACCTCATGTATCTGTCACATGATTACTTTAGTGTATCCATCACACCTCATTTACTTCCGTTTGCTTCATGTATCTCTCACATGTTTATTTAGTGTATCAATCACACTCTCATCACACTTCACTCATTTTGTGTATCTATCACACACATACTCATTTAGTGTATCAATCACATTTCATTCTCATTTTCTGTATCTATCACACACATCCTCATTTAGTGTATCAATCACACACTTCATTGCATTTAGTGTATCAATCACACACTTCATTGCATTCAGTGTATCAATCACACACTTCATTTCATTCAGTGTATCAATCACACACTTTATTGCATTTAGTGTATCAATCACACACTTCATTACATTCAGTGTATCAATCACACACTTCATTCACATTCAGTATATCAATCATACTCCTGTTCACTAAGTGCATCTATCACACTTTGTGTTCACTTTTAGTATATCAATCATACTCCTGTTCACTAAGTGCATCTATCACACTTCGTGTTCACTTTTAGTATATCAATCATACTCCTGTTCACTAAGTGCATCTATCACACTTCGTGTTCACCTTAGTATATCAATCATACTCCTGTTCACTAAGTGCATCTATCACACTTCGTGTTCACCCTTAGTATATCAATCATACTCCTATTCACTGAGTGCATCTATCACACTTCGTGTCCACCTTTAGTATATCCATCATACCCTGTTCACTAAGTGCATCTATCACACTTCGTGTTCACCTTAGTATATCAATCATACTCCTGTTCACTAAGTGCATCTATCACACTTCGTGTTCACCCTTAGTATATCAATCATACTCCTGTTCACTAAGTGCATCTATCACACTTTGTGTCCATTTTTAGTATATCAATCATACTTGTTCACTAAGTGCATCTATCACACTTCGTGTTCACCTTTAGTATATCAATCATACTTGTTCACTAAGTGCATCTATCACACTTTGTGTTCACCTTTAGTATATCCATCATACTTGTTCACTAAGTGCATCTATCACACTTCGTGTTCACATTTAGTATATCAATCATACCTTGTTCACTAAGTGCATCGATCACACTTCGTGTTCACCTATTGTGTATCCATCACACTTGCTCACTTAGTGCATCTATCACACTTTGTGTTTGCCTTTTGCGTATCCATCACGCTTTGCTCACTTCATTCATTTAGTGTATCAATCACACTTAGTTCATATAGTGTATCTATCACACACTCGCTTTGTATCCATCACACACATTCGCTTTGTGTATCAATCACACATGCCCCCTTGGTGTATCCATCACACACTTTCGCTTTGTGTATCAATCACACTTTCGCTTTGTGTATCAATCACACGCTCGCTTTGTGTATCAATCACACACTTTCTCTTTATGCATCTATCACACTATGCTCACCTTGTGTATCCATCACACTTTGCTTCATACAGTGCATCCATCACACTGCACTCACCTTGTGTATCCATCACACTTTGCTTCATATAGTGTATCCATCACACTCGCTTCACTTTGTGTATCTACCACACACGTTCACTTTTTGTATCTATCACATGCTCCCTTTGTGTATCCATCACACACATTCGTTTAGTATATCTATTACGTATTCGCTTAGTGTATCAATCACACTTTATTCATATAGTGTATCCATCACACTCTCTCCACTTTGGTGTATCCATCACACATGTTTGTCCACTTAGTGTATCCATCACACTTCGTTCACTTTTGTGTATCTAACGCACATGTTCGTGAGAATTGCATAATTCTCTTACATCCTTTCTACATGAGATGTAGTTTGGTTCATGTCTACTTGCTTACATAGCATTCGCTTAAAATGTTGCATTTATAATTGCTTCATTACAGCATCCTTTGCATGATCATAAGTTATGCACTTGCATTGTGCATCACTTTGCATCCTGCCCCTGAACTACGCTGGTTTGATTCCTTGCAAAAGGATACGTAGGCAGCCTACGGGCATAACCATTTATCTATCTATATTTTGTTTGTTTGTCCAAGTCTTCGGCCTTGTCAAAAATAGGTCGTCTCTGGGCTTTGACATTCACTCACGTCATTGTTATGACTTCCGAGTTCTGTCAAAGAGGGGCAACTGTAGACACCCCATTTTTGACCGCCCCGAAGACTTGGGCAACTGATGTTTGGTCGATGTTGAGAGATGTGCAGGCCACAGGTTCAGTTTCTTTGGCAAGAAGAGAGGCAAAACTTTCCAAACACTTTGTTTAAGGGTTTGGAGTTCAAGAAAAGAGGAGAAGAGGAAGAAAATAGGTTTGGGAGAAGTTCGACATGAATCCGGGTAGAAGCGAGTCGTGCAGCCCTCGCTGAATCAGGCCCATTCATCCGCATACTTGGAGTTAAGCTATGAGGCCACCACCATTTGAAAGAAGACTTCCGGGGCTTCATTTTTGGTTCAAGAATCTCCTACATCCAAGTCCGGGTGGAGGAGATATGACTGGTTAAAGCAGGGGATCAGTCCGGTTGGATCAAGTCTGCGCGGCTTCACGGAAAAGGGCATAACTTTTTGCACAGAGGAATTTTAAGGCAAGGTTTGCGCCATTGGAAAGCTAACTTCCGGGGCTTCAATCTGGACTTCCACCGGCACTTGGTGACCTTACCGGCTGCCCACCGGCACTCCATTGTGCCGACCGGCCATAATAAAGTGCGGGTCGGCACTATATTGTGCCGACCGACCATTTATTGTGCCGATGACCATTTTTGCTGGCCGACCTGACCCTTTTGACCCTCCCAGGCATGGTGCATGCCATCTGTGCCAGCTGGGATGCACAGAACCAGCTCCACGTGCATAAGTGTGCCTATTTTGCAACCTTTTGAGCCTTTTGACCCCATAAACCTTCTAGAAGGTTGAACCCTTGGCCAAGCTTCTTGGAGAAGCTTGGCCAGCTGTATTAGCTTCCTCTAGAAGCCACAAACTCTTTGCACCCTTGACCCTTTTCCTTTGCTTAGCCACTAAGTCTTAGACTTGGTCTTTGCTTATATAAGGATGCCCTCTCCTCCTTTGATTGGGTTGGAGTTTTGGAACAAAAACCAGAGATATATAGATATATATCTGATATAGATAGATACAACCCTCTATCTCTCTCTATATCTTACTTCTTTGCCTCCAAAAGTCCATTATTCTTGGCCATTCCTTCACCAACCCATAGCACAACACCACCACTTCCATTTCCAGCATTTGGGAGGACATTTGCAGAGGTTAGGAGCTCATTTTCTTCAATCAAAACCCGCTGGTTTGCTGGTCTTCAAGGGTAAGTCTTCATCTTCCCCTTTCTAGCCTTTTCTTGCTTCATATCTAAGCCTTGCTTGCAAGCATTTTTGGGCTCCGACCCAAACTTCAAATAGTCTTATTTTGGGGTCCTCTTCATGTTTGATTGAGGACCCCTTGCTGTTTGGTAGTAGCATCTAGCACCTATCTCTTTACCCCCTTGTATGCCATGATTCTTGCATAGTATATTTGGCTGGTGTATAATCTGTTTTTGAGCATGTAATAAACTGTAAGTAGGCTTATTTTGAGCCCTTCTTCAACCTTGAAGAAGGGCTCAACCATGTTTGGTAATTCTATCATGCACTTGTTTCATAATCTCTTCTATTTACCGTAATTTTGCATGCTTTGTTAGACCATCTTGCTTCTGTTTTTGTGGCTGGTCATAAACTGAAAATGTGCTTGTTTTTCCATGTATAAGATCTGTTTTTGGTTGTTTATGCCATCCATGACATGCCTTATATAGTCACTTTGCATTTTGGCTTGCTAGCCTTGGGGTGTGTGAGTCTCTAGCATGTTTAGCTTGCCTTGATCTCATGATTTGGCATCATTTTAGATCACATTTCAGTCCCTAAATCATGCTCACATGTTTGTGCTTGTCATCTCTTTCATGTTTCAAAGGTGTGTCCTTTTATGCCTAAGAATAGGCCTTGTGTATGCTTCCATGATTAATGCATTTTAGGGTGCCATGTGAGGGGATTTGGGTGTCATTTTGCATACTAAAAATCTGTTTTTTTTGGTTGTTAGATTCATGCCATGAGTGGTTGTGTAAGTGGTAGCAAGATGCCCTTTTTGGTGCCTTAGGTTTAGGCCCATGAACTTGCATGTTTGTATAGCATTTGGCCCATGTTTTGAGGCATGTTTTGCCACTGTTTTGGGCTGGTTTGAGGGCTGCCCTCTATGGTTTGAGTCCACCATTGCATGCTTATATCATGGGTGTTGCATGTTTGATTGATGAAGCCTTGAGTACATGCTAGTTATATGCTTGATTGGCCCATTGTTTGCATGCCACTTATACCTTGCATGCTCTAGCATTTTGCATGCCTATTGTGATAGTTGCATGACACTTGGTAGGCCTTGCATCTTAGTCCCATTGTTGCATCATTTGAGCTATGTTGCATATGTGCATTCCATGGCTTGGCTTGGGGATTGTCAAGCCAAGCATAGGATTGAGAGGAGTTCACACTTCAAGTGGTGCAACTCGTCTCAATTCTTGGTCACCAAGACCTTCGACTAACATATGATAAGGCCTTGGATTTCATTTGTTTGTTTGCATGCATTACCATCAAAGTTGCAATCTTGGTTCCTTAGGCCATCATGCATCAAACGCATAATTGATGGCCCAAGAACCAAGGGCCATGTCTCCTTGAGTCCCCAAACATGATAGGAGGCATTGGCCATGCTTACATATGCTTAAAAATCCATGCCATGTACTGCTGTCTGCTGTTGCTGTCAAAACTGTCTCCTGCAGGAATTTAGTGCCGACCGGCACTCTTTAGTGCCGACCGGCATTTTGTTGTTGGCCGGTGGACTCCATAGCAGCCGGTAGCCTCTGTCAGCAGCCGATGGAAACTTTCCCCAGCCGATGGTGTTCTGCAAGGCCCAAGAAAGGTGTCCTGGGACTTCGGGAATTTTTTGAAAGGCAGGGCAGTAAGAACAGAGACAGCAGTGGTGCGGTGTGGGCTTTTCGGGCAAGTCGGATCTAGCATGCATCATTCGCGCATCCCGAGGCAGTTTACTGTTTTAATTAGATTAATTAATTTGATTGGTCTGTAATAATTTAATTAGCTAGAGTAGTTAATTCGTTATTCGGACTGTAATATTTATTTGGTCTCTCCGAGTGAGAGCAAATTGTAATAAGTGTGTGTGAGTGGGTGTATGTCTTCCAACCCCCATTTCTTTCTACCCTTTTATTTACCTGCTTATGATGGTAGATTAGGGCACATCTAAATTAGCATACCTTATGCAATGCATGCATGCATCCATGCATTTGTTTACATGCACCGGGCTCGATACATCATACAAACTGCATCGTACTTTCAATTCCAAATTGAATACGTGATAGTTGTTGCATTTCATGTGCCATGCTTAGGATAGCCGAGCCTGTCTAGATTACATTCCGCATGCGTGCATTAGCCACTTAACATGAACTAGGTCATGCATGTTTGCTAACCGGGTTATTTGTTTTTGGCACGGAATACGATGTAAGTTTTTTTATGCTTTAGCACTTCGCATGCGTGTGAATGCTAACATGACAGTATGCTTGCCATGCGACTAAATGCTTATGTGTTATAAACTGTTTGAATGCCTGTGGGTGGAGGTTGGATTGCGTGAGTTGGAACAACTCATTGAAATCCGCATTTTAGCCTACTTGCGAGTAGCAAAAACTAACACGTTTTTCGAGACAAAACGGATATGCAATGTTTATTTCCAAGTTAGGCAATCTAGTCTATACTTTTGTGTTGTGCGCATCACATAGTAATTCTAGGTTAAATAATCGGAATAAGAACGCATAAAGTTTTCAAAATTGGATATCACGGTTAGTAGAGGCCGGTCTTCGGACCGGGCGAAAGGGGTGCTCATAGCTGACCTTCCCCGATCGTACCCAAGCTCCCGAGCCAAGTCACTTTGGTGATGACGGACACGTGGCCTTCGGCACCGAGTCAGGGTTTCCTAAATTTCCCCATTAAAAAATATTTAGGTGGCGACTCTGTAATCTGGCAAAGCAGTCCATGTTTGGCACTACTTCTTTAAAAATCTGTTTTTCTCAAGAATGATTTCCCAGAGTTGGACTCTTTGGTTCAGATTAAGAACCGTGACAATTTGAGTCCGAACTGTAGTAAACCCAATATGAACGGAACGGGACTTAACCCTCCCGGGGCGTTCGGGGACGTCTACAGCTACATTTCGTGGCCGTAGGCCATTTTGCCCATTTCGGAGCCCGGTTCTCGATTTTCGGAGCCGTCAGGCCGTGTGCCTCGGTTCGGGACCGCCTAACCATCTCCGACTGCTCTGGTTTTTGGCATGCATCTCATTTACTCCCTTTTGAGGGACACTGAGGTCTGGGAGACCCACTTCGTGACCGGATGCCACTTTCGGTGCTTAACAGCCTATTTTCGGGACCCCGAACTGCGTGTTTTGGCCCCCGAGCATTCGTTTTGCATCGGTTTTCGTTCGTTTTGGCAGGTACCTCTGTTTTATCACCAGTAAGGTCAATGAAGGGTGGGAGGCCAGAAATTGTCTCAGAAACCAGTTATATTCCTTCGGCGCCGTCCGACGCCCGTTTTTCTCGCTTCCGAGCCAATGTTGACCACCCTAGGGCCACTTTCTTCAAACTCAAACCACATATTTGTGTTGTACACACATGGGAGGACCCTAAAATTCTATGGCCGGCCAGTAATTCCTTTTTTCACTTTTTAACCCCTTTGAAAAATGGCCTATTCTCTCTCTTGTTTTACAATTGCCAATTTCCAACCACAGGGTCTTGTTGAGGACACATGGGAGGACACCTTTATATGGTGGCCGGCCATTAAATCAACTTTCCATTTTTGCCCTTGGCCTGCCGGCCATAGGGGGTGGCCGGCCGGCCACCTGCAACAAAAATACCTGGTCGGCCTACTTCCTCAGTGTGAATACATTACAGCTGTATATCTATTTTCCCCCAAAAAGATCTGATTCCGGGGGAGAGCTTTAGGAGAAAAACTTGGTGTCATTTCCCTCCACCTTTTCTCCTCTCCTCTTGCCTTTATAACCAGCCTCCAAGACTGGTTTTAGGGTTACAAAAATTTCCCTAAGGGCCTTGCATACATCTCTCTCTATTTCTCTCTCATTTTCTCTCAAAATCCCTAAGTTTCTACCCCTTTTCCTCATCACTACCAAGCACCACCACCACCACTCCATTCCAGCAGCAAGGAGAGGTTTTTCAGAGGCTTAGAAGCAACATCCCTTGGTCCTAAAGGCAGCAAAGAATAGTCTTCAAGGGTAAGTTCACATTTCCCCTCTTTTAGCTCATTTTTTGCAACAATTTCTTAGCCATTTTGCTTACTGTTTTGGGCTCCGACCCTAACTAAAACTAGGCCTTTTTTGAGCCATTCTTCATGTTTTTTCAAGGGCTCAACCCTGTTTGAGCCCTCCATTTGGTACTTGCTTCAATACCCCTTGGTATGTCACATTTTTGCATGAAATTTCTAGCCCATGTGTGGTCTGTTTTCGAGCATAATGTAAACTGTAAGTGGGCCTATTTTGAGCCCCTTTCAACATTGAAGAAGGGCTCAACCCTTTTTGGGCCCCTATCTTGCACTTACTTCATAATCCCTCCTATTTACCGTAAATTTGCATGATTTGTTTGGCCTATATGTAAATTGTTTTGGAGTGTTTAATGAACTGTGAATAGGCTTATTTTGAGTACCTATACAACATTGTAGAAGGGCTCAACACTTTTGGGGGCCTCCATGTTGTACTTACCATTATACCCCTCTTTGGACCCATTTTTGCATGCTTTTTTTTGGCTTATCTAGATTCTGTTTTCGGCCATGATCAGAACTGAAAATGTCCATATTTTGACCTTATTGGAATATTTGATTAAGGGTCTTTGGCTGTTTGGTGAATGCTTGGTCTACTTCATGTTATAGCCTCTTGTGGCCTTAATCTTGCATTGCATTTTGAGCATGTTTGCATACTGATTTGAGGCTTGTCATCTACTGTAAATGTTCATATTTTTAGTCCCTATTCAGTGTTGTAGAAGGGTATTTTTCGATTTGGGCATTGCATGTACCACTTGCTTCATGACCTCCCTTGCGGAGCCATTTTTGTATGCCATTTTAGCCCTACTCGTGATTGTTGTTTGGCCTTGTTTTGTACTGTAAAAATGGAGTTTTGGGGCTTCCTTGCTTCTGCTTTTCCATGTCATGTATCAATTATGCATGTATAGTATAGCTGTAGGCCATTTTATGCATTGAAATCCATGTTTCGGGATCATTTCATGCATCGGGTATTATTTCGCCTCATCTCGGGGTGTTTTGCCCCTCCTTTTGCCACTGATTTTTGCATGTTGCATATCATATTCCATGTCTTTGCCATGTCTCATTAGAGTGGCATTTCGGTGCCTGAGGGTCCGTTCTCGGTTTGGCACGCACTTCGAGGTATCTTGTTTTCATCTGATGGCCTCCTGTGTGAGTGTGACTGAGGCTCTCTCATGTTGGTGTAAGCCCATTATTGCATTGCGTATGCCATTTCACCCATAGCATTGTGTATTCCCGGTTGTATATTACCTCGTATAGCGTGTATGTCATTCCATGACATTGTGTATGTTAGGGTTGCATATTAGCTACATTTCATGCATATCATGCATATCGCATCGTGGTTCGGGATAGGAGTTAGCCCGGGCACGGGAAACGAGGCACGTTTCGTACTCCGAGCGACGAAACGGGTCTCAATTCCCAAGTCACCGACACTCCGGATTATCCATGATGGAGTTAGGTTTTGTTGTAGCATTCATATGCATTCATCCTATATTGAGTTGTGCAATTCGACTCCTCGCTATCATGCATCGATATGCGTGATTGGTGGCACGAGGATCGAGGCATGCATATATTTGTGAAATACATTGCTATGCCCCTTTCCTGCTCTCTGTTGCAGCAAAATGAAGAATCAGTAATTTTTCGGAGTCTGGCACGCATTTCGAGAAACATTGCAAAACAGAGGCTAATTGGGGCATCCCAATGGATTTCCGCGCAAAGCAACCCAAACTTGCAGCATTCATCAGAATCAAGGCACCCCCTGGCTTACATGCCAGTTTACAGTTTTTTAGTTAATTTGTACAATATTTGGACTGTATTATTCGGACTGTACTATTCTATTATTCGGACTGTATTATTTATTTGGACCCTCTGCACGAGGGCATAATTGTAATAAGTGTGGGTGAGTGTGATGTATGTCTTCCAACCCCATGTCTTTCTCCCTTTTATTTACCCGCTTATGATGGTTAGATTAGGGCATGTTTCAATTAGCATACAGTATGACAGCATGTTTGCATCATTCATCTATTTTGCACGCACCGGGCTCGGCGCATCATACAAACTGCATCTGTATTTCAATTCCAAGTTGAATACTTAATAGCTGTAGCATTCCACATACCATGTTTAGAATAGCCGAGCCTGCTATAGTTGCATTTTGCATGTGTTGCATTAGGCATTTCTGTATAAATTAGGATCATGCATGATTTCTAATCAGTTTCTGTTTTGGCTTAGAGTACTCGGTGAGTTTTATATTTTAGCATCCATGCATGCGTGTGAGTGACTGCCATGAATAGCATGCTTACCATGAGGCTATGTGCTTATGTGATATAATGCCTTGAATGCCTGTGGATGGAGGTTGTGTTATTTGAATTGGGACAATGCATCAAATGTTTGTTTTAAGCCCACTAGATAGTGGCAAAATCATGTTTTCTAAGCCCACCTGAGGGTGGCAAATCCACGTCTTAGCCTACCTGCTGCGGGTAGCACCATCAAACCATTTCAAACAAACAAACATGAAATGTTTTGTTCCAATTCAGGCGACTCAGTCTATACTTGTATGTTGTGCGCATCACATAGTAATCTAGGCTAATAACTGGAATAAGAACACACAATGTTTTCAAAAATAGATATCATGGTTAGTAGAGGCCGATCTTTGATCGGGCGAGCGGGGGTGCTCACGAAGTGACCTTCCCCAATCGTACCCAAGTTCCCGAGCCGAGTCAACTTTGGTGATGACGGACACGTGGCCTTTGGCACCGAGTCAGGGTTTCCTAAATTTCCCATTAAAAAAACATTTAGGTGGCGACTCTGTATCTGGCAAAGCAGTCTATGTTTGGCACTTCTTTTCAAAAAAGCTGTTTTCAAAATCGATTTGCCGGATTTGGACTCTTTGGTTTAAGATTGAGAACCGTGACATTTGAGTCCTTCGAACTGTAGTGACCCAATATGAACGGAACGGGACTTAACCCTCCCGGGGTATTCGGGGACGTCTACAGTTTCTGGCGACTCTGCTGGGGAATTAGAGAACTTGACTCGAACTGATGATATCTGTTTTGACTACACTTATGTGTTTCTTTGCATTGCATTTGCATTGGTGCGCCTAGGACACCGTGTTTGCCATCTGCTATTCCTGAGCGGTTTGCCGGAGGCTTGTCTTGTCAAGGCATGTCCATAAGGCTGACCGGTTACGGGCTCTGCCAGCATGGGAACACAAACCCCGGTTTTACCAGGGCACCCTTTTTGACCATTCGACCTAGTGTATTTCGGATCCGTAGTGACCATTCCAAACTAGGACAGGTTGCTTACCCGCTTATAGGTTGTTTGAAACCGCTGTGTGCATAGTGAAACCCTAGCTCCTGACAAAATAGGACAAGGAAACCTTACCCCAACATAGGGGTGTTTTGGCTCTCACTTATCTGTTATGTGCTTTTAGAGTGCGTCTCTACAGGAATGCATGTATCAGTTTGCAAGTTTGGGCATCGGGCCTGCGGGCACCAGTATCGGTATTTTAGGAATCAGTTATCTGCGGGTATCAGATTCAGTTTTGAGGCAGAATTTGGGGCAGAATTTAGTAGAGGGCACAGTCATCCTGCTAGGCCCGTATTTGTTTTGGTAAACATCAGGCTGAGATGCTGCATGTTTTCTCTTCTGCTAGGTAGTCTTGGAACCATAGCTTCGGAAGGCTCCAATATCCCCCGAGGATCATTAGACTTGTGCTGATAGATTTTGTCGGGTCAGAGATTCAGTTCGAGGGCAACCAGTGTTCTTTCGCTAAGGCAAGGCAAAGGAGGGCCAGACAGGGTTCATTTGTTCATCTGATCCGACAGTCACCAGTCACATCATCAGCAGACCCGTGATGGCACAGGGTTCGGAAGAATTTGTGGCCATGATAGCAGCGCTAAATCAGGGAACTGCAATGCAGGATAAGACTAGCGCTGAAACGCAATGCCCATCTGGGGCATCTGCTCCGTATCCAGCTTCAGGACCCCAGCCGAACTTTGACCCACTTCTGCCAGCTGAAGATTTGCAGGGTCCAGATCCCCAAGAAAGGTTGACTCAAGCTCGAGTTTCCACACCCCTGGTGCAGCCTACTGAGAGGCTTCGTCCCTCTGATGTCAATGAATTCAGTTCGACTGCAGTGAAAATTGCAAACCTTGAGAAACAAATCAAAAGGGCACAGGGCCTTAGCCCTATTCACGACATCGATGATGGGTCCACTGAGGTTGCTGTAAGACTCCCAGTCGATAGTACCAATGCTGGCGGTAGCACTGTTTCCAAACCCACTAAAGTCAACACAGTTGCCATAGCCGACCCTTTTGCCAAGGCCAGCCTACAAATAGCCAGCCCAACCCGAGCTCAGGGTAGATTTTTCACCCCTCTCCATATGAGCCTAACCAGCGCATTCAAAGTCCTGAGGGAAAGAGGGCATCTCAAACCCCTTAATCCTCATCCTTTGCCAAATCCACTCCCTACCAAACATAACCCAAGCAAATACTGTGTATATCATTAACAGCGCGGCCATGGCACCGATGGTTGCTACCGCCTTCGTCATGAGATCCAGAATCTCATTGACAACCGGACAATAGTTCCACCTCAAAACCCCAAGGACCAAGTACCTCATCCACATCTCAACCTCAGCCATACACTGCCACCCATCTACAACCCCAGCATATACCCCCCGATCCATATACCCAAGCCCGAGATGTTTATCCCAAAAAGCATGGCCTTAAGCACGATAGATGCACTTGAACCCCAATCATCTCAAACCCGTGAACCCACTACTTCTGAGCTGGGGAGCATGATTGAAGATCTTCAGAGAACAGTGGCAGATTTAACCTTTGAAGTTTTGGCTCCATCATCAACCACATCGCCTACCGGGGAGTTCATGTCAAAACGCTCCCTAATCTTGGGACGGGCTGCATTGGAAGAAGGCGAATCTCTTAGCAAAGTGGAGGCAGGTGGTAAGAACAAGGTAGGGGCGGGCATGGATCCCCATGAGCATCTTCTGTTGGCTGTTGAGGCTTTGAAAGCCGAGGGATTGAACAAAGAGCAAGTGCTCGCAGTTGTTGCAAAAACTGTGGACGCATTTTGGCCACTCAAGTTGGGGGCAGTTTGAATCAAGGGGC
>JAPPVO010000003.1:115067831-115280342 GCA_030407325.1 Camellia japonica
CGGAGGAGCATAACTGGTTGCTGAGACAATTGCTGGCCTCCCACCCTTCAGTGACCTTCCTTATGATAAAATAGAGGTACTGCCAAAAATAAACGAAAACCGATGCAAAACGAATGCTCGGGGACCAAAACACGCAGTTCGGGGTCCCGAAAATAGGCTGTTAAGCACCGAAAGTGGCATTCGGCCACGAAGTGGGTATCTCGGACCCCAGTGTCCCTCAAAAGGGAGTAAATAAGATGTATGCCAAAAACCGGAGGAATCGGAGGTGGTTAGGCGGTCCCGAACCGAGGCACACGGCCTGACGGCTCCGAAAACCGAGAACCGGGCTCCGAAATGGGCAAAATGGCCTACGGCCACGAAATGTAGCCCATGGCCACTGAGAGATGGTCTACGAGACCTCTCTCTCCCCTCAGGAAAAGAAACAGAGAAAACTGAGTCTGGTTCGCAAACCGAGACAAGGTACAAAAAAGGGTTCGGAAGTCCGGAGGCAGGGCTCACGGCCGCGACTCTGAGACTTCTGAACGAGCACGATATGCAACATCACCGAGCGCTCAATCAGTGACGTCTGAGCCTTAAGGTCGGTCAAAAATGGGGTGTCTACAGCGAGGGCTGCTCGACTCTCTCTTAACGGTTCACGCCCGTTTTACTCCCAACTGGATTTCTTCCCTCTTCTCCTCTTTTCTTCAACTCCAAACCCCTAAGTAAGGTGTTTTGAAAGATTTTTCAAAGATTTCATCTCTCTTTCATTCATTTCCACTTTGTCCTTGCTCGGATTACCGAAAAGCGCGACGTTTGACAAAATGCGAGCATCGGAACATCGCAGAAACTTTATTTTCAAAAACGTTTTGAAAGAGAGGGTTTTAAGTCTAAAATCTTTTGATCAAGATTGTTTTGGTCCAGAACAGGGGTATGAAGTTGAGATTTGACTCTCTCTCTTTGCCGAAGAAATTGGACCTTTCCCCTGCACAATTTTCTCCACCATGTAAACCATTAGTCGCGTCCAAGTCTTATGGATGGTAAAAAATGGGGTGTCTACATGTATTTTTGGTTTTGCCTTTAAGATGGCTTAATATATATATATATATATATATATATATATTAGTTAGTTTATGATTTTCTTTGTTTGAAATTTCTTATGTTCCAAAAAATTTATTTAAAAGAAAATTTAGTGTATTGAATAATTATGTGAATGAGAATGATGCAATAACAAAACAATTCATATTACATGTGTGACATTATCCGTCAATTGATGCTAAGGTTTTACTTATTGTATTATCGATTACTTCTAAAAAATTGAGAATAGGTTAAAAGAGTGTTGGGCTTAGATTACAAATTTTTAGAGTTAAAAGTTGTTGGGATAAATTTTTTACAAATTTGAGCAACCTTTCATAGTGAAAACAACATCAATCTATGAAGATATAAAATTACAAAAATCTGAAATTACCAACTAATCCACATCAGACAAACATAGACTGCATTTCCAAAACTTGACATGGCAAAGTCTAAACTTTAAACCCCACGTCACCAAACTTTGCTCTTATTCTAGTCTTTTTGGATCTTGCAAGCTCTACATATTTTGCTCCAGCATCGAACAGCTATAAGAAAGGAATCACAACCCAAGTAGGATTTGCAATGATATAATAACATAATAGTAATACAAGCTGGCCGCAAACTTATCACCTTCCAAGTAAGAAGTCAAATAATACACACCAAGTCCACAGAGATGACACACAGAAATACCCAATTGAAATATGTAACTGTATGGCTTCCTTGTGGCCATTACAACAAAATGGTTCTGTAATGACAAAATCACTTCATCTCCAATAGTGAAATTTTCGTCACCAAATTGATCTGCGATGAAATAATTTCGTCACCACATTCATCGTTTATTAGTTGTCGCTAAAAGTACCTGGTGACGAAATTTTATTTTGTCGCCTATTATTGGTATTTGGTGAGGAAACATTTCGTCGCTCAATGTTAAATATTTTGTCACCTATAACGTCCATTTCAATTTAGTGACGAAATACTGAACAAGTGTAACGAAATTATTTGTTGGGATTAGAAAGTTTTAGTGACCGGGGGGGGGGGGGGGATATTTGCAATTTATATATATTTTTTTTCAATAAACAATCCCTATGCATTTTAATAATATATTCTGAAAAATCTAGAAACCCTAGATGTTGATTTGTAATTATGTACCAATTTTAAGCAGAATATAACAATCCCAATCAAATAATAAAAGACAAATCGACACAACGATTTTACGTGGAAAAACCATAATTGGACACCTCCAACTGTGATTAAAAAACCACGGGCAACAGCCACAAAACAATCCACTAAGAAGATTTAAAGGAATTACACAAGTATATACTATCAATTACCTAGCGAGTCCACGCCTAATTGAACCAACCTCTATGTGCCTCTTCTAATCCCGTCTTCATTCCAGAATTGTCTTTACGATGAGCCACTCCAGAATCCACCGAAGCTTCAGACTCGAATTCTTCAGAATCCACCGAAGAACAACTCTCTCTCTCTCTCTTGTATATAACAAACAAAACATTTGATGTACTCTCTTTAAACCATGAGTTGAATACTCAATAAAATATCAAAGAAAACTAACAAAATATCCCCAGATATAAACCTTAAGAACCAAAAAGAAGATCTGGAGGAATTAAATAGTTTTGGGAGAAAATCAACTATTTATAGAAAATCCAAAAGTAGTCCTAGTTTTGGAAGAAATCCAATTACTTATAGAAATCCAAAAGTAATCCTAGTTTTGGAAAAAAATCCAATTACTTATAGAAATCCAAAAGTAATCCTTGTCAAATGGGATTGTCAATAATAAAACCTAACATATTCAATAAAATATCTAATACAAATCAATATAAAATTAAACTGTTCATTTTCATAAAATAACACAAGAAAAATAAATGTCTCATAATATTAAGAAATTAATATACAACATCCAAACTATAACATCTATTCTAATAAAATAAAAAATTCTGACAGCACAATCAAAATAAGTTGTGCATTTTAATAACATGTTCAACATAATATCCATTACAAATCATTATAAAAACCTGTTCATTTGCATAAAGCAACAACTTAGTCAAAATATACGTTTGATAGTATCAACAAAAAGATAAGATCCATCACAATATAAACATAACCCACGACAACATAGTCAAAATACGTGTTTGGTAATTGTAACAAGCCCGCGGGGGACCTCGCTACAGCTCGGACTCGATTTGTTGTCACGGTTCTTAATCTTGAACCAAAGAGTCCAAATCCGGCAAATCGTTTTGGAAAACATATTTTTGAAAGAAGTGCCAAACATGGACTGCTTTGCCAGATACAGAGTCGCCACCTAAATGTTTTTTAAATGGGAAATTTAGGAAACCCTGACTCGGTGCCAAAGGCCACGTGTCCGTCATCACCAAAGTTGCCTCGACTCGGGAACTTGGGTACGATTGGGGAAGGTCACTTCGTGAGCACCCCCTCGCCCGGTCAAAGACCGGCCTCTACTAACCATGATATCTGATTTTGAAAACATTGTAAGTTCTTATTCCGGTTATTAGCCTAGGTTACTATGTGATGCTCGCAGCAAACAAGTATAGACTGAGCCGCCTGAATTGGAACAAAACGTTTCATGTTTGTTTGTTTGAAAAATGGTTTGATGGTGCTACCCGCAGGTAGGCGAAGACATGGATTTGCCACCCTCAGGTGGGCTTAGAAAATATGATTTTGCCACTATCTAGTGGGCTTAAAACAAACATTTGATGAATTGTCCAATCCAAGTAACACAACCTCCACCCACAGGCATTCAAGGCAGTTATATCACATAAGCACATAGCCTCATGGTAAGCATGCTATTCATGGCAACACTCACATGCATGCAAGGATGCTAAAGCATAAAACTCACCTAGTACTCCAAGCCAAAACAAAAGCTCATTAGAAATCATGCATGATCCTAAATATGCTGAAATGCCTAATGCAACACATGCAAAAATGCGAACTATAGCAGGCTCGGCTATTCTAAACATGGCATATGGAATGCTACAACTAACACGTATTCAATTTGGAATTGAAGTACAATGCAGTTAGTATGGTGCGCCGAGCCCGGTGCATGCAAGACAGATGAATGATGCAAACATGCTGTCATACTGTATGCTAATTGAAATATGCCCTAATCTAACCATCATAAGCGGGTAAATAAAAGGGAGAAAGACGTGGGATTGGAAGACATACATCACACTCACGCACACTTATTACAATTATGCCCTCGCGCAGAGGGTCCGAATAAAATAATACAGTCCGAAATAAAAGAATAATACAGTCTAAAATATACAAATTCCTAATTAATTAACGAATTAAACTAAGAAAAACTGTAAACTGGCATGCAAGCCAGGGGCTGTCTCACTTCCGCTGAATGATGTATGCTGGGCTGTCTTTTCGGAAATCCACTGGGATGCCCCGATTAGCCTCTGTTTGCAATGTTCCTCGAAATGCGTGCCAGACTCCGAAAAGTTACTGATTCTTCATTTTGCTATAACAGAGAGCAGGAAAGGGGCATAGCAATGTATTTCACAGATATATGCATGTCTCGATCCTCGTGCCACCAATCACGCATCTCGATGCATGATGGCCGAGGAGTCGGATTGCACAACTCGATATAGGATGAATGCGGATGAATGCTACAACAAAACCTAACTCCATCATGGGTAATCCGGAGTGTCGGTGACTTGGGAATTGAGACCCGTTCCGTTGCTCGGAGTACGAAACGTGCCTCGTTTCCCGTGCCCGGGCTAACTCCTATCCCGAACACGATGCAATATGCATGATATGCATGAATGCAACTAATACAATCCTAACATACACAATGCTATGAAAATGAGATGACTCGAAATGTGTGCACACGGGCACGCAAACCGAGGCGACGATCCTAAGGCATGAAATGGCATACGCAATACCAATTGGACTTACACTAACACGAGTGGACCTCAGCCACACTCACATAAGAGGCTGTCGGATAAAAATGAAGTGTCTCGAAATGCGTGCACACGGGCACGCAAACCGAGACGATGGCCCTAAGGCATGAAATGGTATGGAAATGATATGCAATGAGACTAAAATGAGATGTCTCGAAATGCGTGCCCACGGGCACGCGAACCGAGAAAATGACATACGGAATGCGACAGGACTAAAGTGAGATATGCGATGCAACATGGGCTTACACCAACATGAGAGAGCCTCAGCTACACTCACACGAGAGGCCGTCGGATAAAAAATGAAGTGTCTCGAAATGCGTGCACACGGCACGCAAACCGAGACAGTGGCATACAGACTGCCATGATGCTAAATGATATGCAAAATGCAAAATAGACTTACACTAACACGAGTGAGCCTCAGCCACACTCATATAAGAGGCCGAGAGATGAAAATGAGATGCCTCGAAATGCGTGCACACGGGCACGCAAACCGAGAAAATGGCATACGGAATGCGATGAGACTAAAATGACATACAGGATGCAAGATGGACTTACACTAACATGAGAGAGCCTCAGCTACACTCAATAAGAAGCCGATAGATGAAAATGAGATGTCTCGAAATGCGTGCACGGGCACGCAAACGAGAAAATGGCATACGGAATGCGATGAGACTAAAATGACATACAGGATGCAAGATGGACTTACACTAACATGAGAGAGCCTCAGCTACTCACATAAGAAGCCGATAGATGAAAATGAGATGTCTCGAAATGCGTGCACGGGCACGCAAACCGAGAAAATGGCATACGGAATGCGATGAGACTAAAATGACATACAGGATGCAAGATGGACTTACACTAACATGAGAGAGCCTCAGCTACACTCACATAAGAAGCCGATAGATGAAAATGAGATGTCTCGAAATGCGTGCACACGGACACGCAAACCGAGAAAATGGCATACGGAATGCGATGAGTCTAAAAATGATATGCAAACATGCCAATGGAATTTCAGCACTGAAATATGGGGGGAAACAGCCCCGAAAGATGGCGAAATTACACCAAATGCAAGGAATGGTCCCGAAATGCGAATTTAGGCGCCCGAAATGGCCTATCGCTATGCAATGCATGCACAATATGGACATGGAATGAAAATACAGTAGCAAGGCAGCCCCAAGACAAGCATTTTTCAGTCATGAAAAGGGCTAAACAGCAAGCATACATAGGATTAGGCAAGAATGCAAAAATGGCCCTGCCAGAGGGGTATTGAAGCAAGTGATACATGTGATGCCCAAATGGAAAAGTACCCTTCTACAACACTGATGAGGGACTAAAAATATGGACATTTACAGTAGATGACATCCCCCAAATCAGTATGCAAACATGCTAAAAATGTCATGCAAGAACTAGGCTACATAAGGCTATAACATGGGGTACCCCAAAAATTCATCAAACCAGCAAAGACCCTTAATGAAATATGTCAAGAAGATCAAAATATGACTCTTTCCAGTTCTGATGATGGCCGAAAACAGAAGCTAGATAAGCTTAAACAAGCATGCAAAAATGGAGGTCAAAGAGGGGTATAATGACAAGCATAACATGGAGACCCCCAACAAGGTTGATCCCTTCTACAATGTTGTAGAGAGACACAAAATAAGCTTACTCACAGTTCATGACATGCTCCAAAACAGACTACATGTAGGTCAAACAAATCATGCAAATTTACGGTAAATATGAGAGATTATGAAGCAAGTGCATGATAGAGAGTCCAAAAAGGGTTGATCCCTTCTTAAATGTTGAAGAGGGGCTCAAAATAGGCCCTCTTACAGTTTACATTATGCTCAAAAACAGATCACACATGGGCTAGAAATTCAATGCAAAATAATGACATATAAGAGGATATTGAAACAAGTGCAAGATGGAGGGCTCAAACAGGGTTGAGCCCTTGAACAAACATGAAGAATGGCTCAAAATAGACCTAGTTTCAGTTAAGGTTGGAGCCCAAAACAATGAGAAAGTAGGCTTAAGAAATGAAGCAAGAAAATGCTACAAAAGAGGGAAATGGAGACTTACCCTTGAAGACCTCTTCTTTTCTACCTCTTGGCTTGAGGAATGTTGCTTCTAAGCCTCTGAGAACCTCTCCTTGCTGCTGGAAATGGAGAGGTGGTGGTGGTGCTTGATGATGATGAAGAAATGGAACCAAACTTGAGAGAAATGAGAGAGATAGAGATGGATATGTGTTTCTATGCTCAAAGCAAGTGTTCTAACTCTTGAGGGAAAGAGAGAGAGATGTATGCATGCAAGAATGGTTTTTGCCAAAGTGTGTGAAAAAGTGTAGCCTTAAGGGATTAAGTTCCCTTGCATACAAAATATCCCCCGAAATCAGATATTTTGGGGGATACAGCTATACAACTGTGAAACACACCTCCCAAGGAGCCTGGCCGGCCTGCCACTTTTGTTGCAGGTGGCCGGCCGGCCACCCCATATGGCCGGCCGGCCAAGGGGCAAAAATGAAACAATGAATTGCTGGCCGGCCACCACACATTGGTGGCCTCCCATATGTGCTGAACAAGACCCTATGGTTGGAAATTGGCAACTCTGAAACAAGAGAGACAACAAGCCACTTTTAGAAGAGGTTCAAAATGGACCAAAGAATTACTGGCCGGCCATGGGTTTTTAGGATCCTCCCATGTGTGTACAACACAAATATGTGGTTTTGGCTTGAAGAAAATGCTCCTAGGGTGGTCAACATTAGCCCGGAAGTAAGAAAAACGGGCGTCGGAGGGCGCCGGAAGAGCATAACTAGTTGCTGAGACAATTGCTGGCCTCCCACCCTCCAGTGATCTTCCTGGCGATAAAACAGAGGTACCTGCCAAAAATAAACAAAAACCGATGCAAAACGAATGCTCGGGGACCAAAACGCGTAGTTCGGGATCCCGAAAATAGGCCGTTAAGCACCGAAAGTGGCATTCAGCCACGAAGTGGGTATCTAAGACCCCAGTGTCCCTCGAAAGGGAGTAAACGAGATGCATGCCAAAAACCGGAGGAATCGGAGATGGTTGGGTGGTCCCGAACCGAGGCACACGGCTTGACGGCTCCGAAAACCGGGAACCGGGCTCCGAAATGGGCAAAATGGCCTACGGCCACGAAATGTAGCCCACGGCCACTGAGAGATGGTCTGCTAGACCGCTCCCTCCCCTCAGGAAAGAAAACAAAGAAAACCGAGTCTGGTTCGAAAACCGAGGCAAGGCACAGAAAAGAGTTCGGAAGTCGGAGGCAGGGCTCACGGCCGCGACTCTGAGACTTCTGAACGAGCACAATATGCAATATCACCGAGCGCTCAATCGGTGACGTCTGAGTCTTAAGGTCGGTCAAAAATGGGGTGTCTACAGTAATATTAACAAAAAGCAAAACTACATTATGATGGATACGTGCCCAATAATATTAACAAAAAGCTCTTGCTATGTAGGTTACCAAATTCGTTCATCTCCAATCTACCATTAGGGGGGAAGGGGAGGGGGGAGGGGGAAAAAAAAAAAACAACAACAGCAGCAACAACAACAACAACAACAACAACAACAAAAGGTTAAAGTAATCATTCACTAAATATGTTAACATGCAACCTAGAAGAGAAAAAATAAAAATTTCGAAGTAAATTTCAAACCAAAATTTACCGTGCTTGTTCCGTAAATTTTTATAACTTACATTAGTTCCTCCCAAGGTGTTCATGATGTTTCCCGAGCCTTTTAACGGATGTTTCAAGATTTTACTCCCTAGCGGCATATTTTCAAGCCTAAATGTTTTCCAATCGAGAGTCCTATAATTGTTCTGTAAGATTTCACAACTTATGTTGATCCCTCCCAAGGTGTTCATGATAATTTCTAGACCTTTTCATGCCTATTTAACGATTTTGCCCCTCGATAGCTTATTTTCATGCCTAAGTGTTGGAAATTTACAAATTTCAAAGTAGTTTTTAAATTGGGAGTCACATGCTTGTTCTATAAATTTTCACAGTTTACATTAGTTCCTCTCGATGTGTTCATGATGTTTCCCAGACCTTGTTGTTCATAATTCACAATTTTGTCCCTCAATGGCCTATTTTTAAGCTTAAGTGTTGGCAAAATACAGAATTCAAAGTAGTTTTCAAACTATTAGTCACATACTTGTTCCAATGGGAGTCATGTGCTTGTTCCGAAGTGTCTACAACTTATATTGATTCCTCTCGAGATGTTTGTAATGTTTACTAAGCCTTTTCGTGCCTATTTCAAGCTCCTCTCCCCCCTTCCCAAGACGTATTTTCGTGCCTAAGTGTTGGAATAGTGCAAATCTCAAAGTAGTTTTCAAATCGAGAGCCATGTGCTTGTTTCGTAAGTTTGCACAACTTATGTTGCTCCATCTCAAGGTGTTTGTGATGTTCCTCGGGCCTTTACATGCATAATTCACTATTCTCCCTGGACCTTTCGTACCTAAATGTCAAAGTAGTTTTTTATTCTACCCTAGTTGAAAAAAAAAAAAAATTCTACTAAATTAACATATAAACATAATATACTAACCAAGAAGCTTTTCCATCATATCTGAACTTTCTCAACTCTCAAAATTTCTCGTGATACCTTTCTACCTCAAACATTCTATGATACTTTGTATCTTCTTCCTTTGTTTCTTCTCTGGCTTTTGAAACCGTACAATTTGTTCATTTTGCTGTGCTATTTGCATCTCAAGGCGTTGAGTATAATCACTATTTTCAGCAGGTGCAATAGTAGTCTTCATAGAAGAAGAAGGCCTCATGTTGAGTCCTTTCACATAACCTGACCTTGGCTTAAGTACCTTGACCGACAACTCCTCTGGGGTCAAGGGGATTGCACCAGTCTGCAAGAAGTGTTCTGCTTGCGTTTGTATCATGTTGTCCTATTAATTTGAAATAAATCGAACAATTATTAATTATTCTACTCTACAAAGCAAAATAAATAATTTTATCAAAATTAATATGCATTTCCTTGTACATATATAATTAGCTTGGCTCTCTAATGAAATCCATTCATGCGTGCCCGAATTATAGTGGATGGACTTGTAAAATTCTTCCAAATTGGGCACTTTTCCATTCACAATTATCTGATTCATTTGTTTTTGAATGTTATTTCAAATATTTAAAAAGCAAAGCCTACTAATCCAATAAAATAAAATAGCAGAACGCACCGAGCTGTGCACCCTGACCGGGATTGATTTTGATCCACATCTATGTTTTGTTTCCATTTGCATCCTATTATTCACATTAGTTAGTGATTGTTCTTACACGATTAAAACACCAATAAAAACAAGAAAACTTGACATTAATAAGAAGAAACTTAATTTTTGACAATTAACATAAAACATTTTACCATGAATTCTTTACTATTCCACTTCTTGTCAATTGGAGATGTCCACTAATTAAGAGTACCACTTACAGGTGGATGGCTTCTCGCGTACTCCTCCCTTGTTGCATCCCTAAGTTATTTGTATTGTTTGTGCAACTATAGGTGAAGCCACTTAATCGCCTACCAAACTAGAGATTAAAATTAACAATTTGATGGCACTTGTCAATTTTCTAAGGTATACACAAAAATTAGGGCAAATTACTTCGATAGTCCCTCTATTTTGGCTCTTGTGTCATTTTGGTCACTGTAATTTCAATTGGGTCGATTTTAACCCTAAATTTATAATTTTGTTTCAATTTGGTTCAATTGATTACAAATGTTAGCATTTTTTAATAGAAAATGCGTACATAAGTGATATATGCCATGTTCTTAGAAGTAAAAATTGGTCTACTTAGTAAGAAAATCTTAACTAATTTAGTAATTATTTTCTATCAAAAACTAACAATATTATTAATTGGACTAAATTGATACAAAATTTAAAATTAAGAGTCAAAAATTAAGCCAATTGAAAGTGGAGGGACCAAAATAACATAAGAGGCAAAATGTTGGGACTACTGATGTAATTTACCCCGAAAATTAACAAAAATTTAAACAAAATGACCAAATTAAAGCTAGACTTAAAGTACACAAACCAAATTGTTTAAATTAAAATTATAGGAATTAAAATAAAATTTGATTAGTGAAAAGTGTAAATAAACAATGATTGAAAAAAGAAGAAGAAAAGATATACACACACATATATATATATATATATATTGTGTGTTAAAAAAGGTTTTCTTGGAAAGACTTAAATTTTTGAGTAAATTACATTGGTCTCTTGTGAAGTTTGAAAAAAATACAGTAAATTTTTCAATTTTGATATAGTTACATTGAGTTCTCGTAAAATTTTGATTCATATAATACTTAACTCAATATTCATCAATAATTTGTTAGGTGAACAAATGAAAAAAATAATATTGTCATCTATTTTACATGAAAATATATATTTTATGTTATATATTTTTATATTTTCATAACATTTGTATTAGTTTCAATATATTTAACTATATTAAAAACAAGGTCAATAAAATTATATTAAAACTGTAATACTTATTACATTTTTTTTCTAAATTTTAGGAGACATAAGTGTCAATTGTCATAAATTTTTTATATGTAAATCTGGTTATGGTATAAATTTTGGTTGCAGAAGGAATTTTAGGGCGGTGATAGTGGTGGGCTTTGAAAGATAGTTGGAGTTCTAGGACTTAAGCCAAATGCAGCCAAAACATAAAAGAAATAAAAGTTCTAATTTTTTAAATATATATATATATATATATATATATCTTATTTATTTTATTTTAAAATTTTAGTTAAGAAATTTATATATTTATTATTAAAATAGGACTAATATCGTTACGTCTAAAAAATTATTCAAGATCACATCGAGCTAACCCATGATTTATGTTTTTAGCTTTGAACTTAGTTTAGAGAAGTGATCCGTTAATTTATAAAAATATTTGTTAATTATTAATTTAAATTTTTTATTTAAAAAATTAAAATTTTTTTAAAATACTTTAGAGATATTTATCAATAAATCTCATCTCACAAATAAGTACTCTAATTAATCTTAAATTTTTTCTCTTGGTATATTAAATCCTATTAGTGGAGAGTTTATTTCCGTGTAATCCTATTTTTATTTTGGCAGTATTTTGGTGGACAATTATACCATTTTATTAATGTGATAGGTATGATGTGATACTCTAATGTGACAGGTATTAATGTGACACTCCAACGATGTGACACTCCAAAAAAATGAAAAATTCCTCAAAGTACTTTTCTCAAATGTGATAACGTGGCGAGTATGATGTGACACTCTAAGACTTTTACTTCAAAAAAACTAAAACTTTTTGGTGTATTTTTTTCAAATGTGACAACGTGGCGGGTATGATGTGACACTCTAAAAAGACTAAAAACTCCTTAGTGTACTTTTTCCAAATGTGAAAACATGATAGATATAATGTGACACTCTAAAATAAAAAATAAAAACTCCTTTAGTGTACTTTTCTCAAATGTGACAACGTGGCAGGTATGATGTGACACTCTAAAAAAAATAAAAACTCATTAATGTACTTTTTTCAAATGTAACAACGTGGCGGGTATAATGTAACACTCAAAAAAAATAAAAACTAGTGTATTTTTTTCAAATGTGACATGTGACACTCTAACGTGGCGGATATGATGTAACACTGTAAACAAAATTAAAAACTATTTGGTTTACTTTTTTCTAAATGTGACATTCCAACGTAGCGGGTATAATGTGACACTAAAAAACTCCTTAGTGTATTTTTTCTAAATATGATACTCCAATGTAGCAGGCAAATAAGTCATTACACATCCAAAAGAACTAAATGGATTACAGAAAAAAAAAAAAAAGGGTAATTCTATTTTCACACATCATTTACTTTCTGTGAACACACTTAATGAATTAAATTTTTATTACAATCTTACCATTAAACAAAATGACCACTATAGACATCAATACACAAAATATTAAAACTAAATTTTCTTTGTACACATCTTTGGGAACAAAAATTCTCAATGCACATCTTTTGGGGGAAAAAAAAATCACGCTAAGGCCTACATTGTTTTTCTATTATTTTTCACTCTCACCATTGTTGCACTTATTTTACTCTTGTCATTCTTGATTTTTGTGATGAAAGATTTACAAAATCATAAAAGTTTAAATTTAGAAAAGAATATGATTTTACAACCAATGCAACGATGAAAATGTGATCGTTTACGTGTGGAAGTGTTTTTTTCTTTTCTTTTTTTTGTCTTTTTTTTTTTGAGCAAAAGAACTGCTATTCTTTTGTAAATTCAACTTCCATTTTTTTATCAGCAAAGAAAATGAACTTTATTGATGAAACAGAAAACTATTACATCCATAAAATAAATAGAATGATGAGTGCAAAAAGTATCATAGCAAACCTAATCAATCCCAACTAGGTTGGTACCAATAAAATTGCCCAATCATATGTTCACACACCATCACGAGTTGATGAGAAACCAATCACAAACACCAAAAACAACCTCACCCAAAAAAACTAACCAAGCCTGATACAGACCAAACAACCCAAAAACTACCAAACAAGAATAAAATAATGAAAATAAACAGACCAAAACTAGTTGACAGATCAAAACAGATCAAAACAGTAAGAGCAGATTTTTCACCATCAATGCAGCACAACCTATTAGTTCAGCACAGCAAGACAAACACCACAGCAGTTCAACACTTCCACATTATAGCAGTTCAGCCTATACTTTTGCAGCCAATATCAAGACAGATTTGGATTTGCTACATCCTGACTATTCACAACCTCAATGAGCTTAATGGTTATTGCACAAGCATACACTGATGAACCTTTATATATCACAAACACCAAAACAAATACACAAAGCAAGAGACCAAGACAACCCAATAGCAACATAAAACTAACATCAGCTCTAGAATCAACTCCATAAATAGCAACATCAATCACTTTGTGACAACCCTCACCTCTGATTAATGCTAAACTGTGACTGAGAATGATAAGTAACTGATTTGACTGAAATTCTGAATTGATTGCAAGAGTATATTGCTTTACTTGCATTTCTATCTGTTTGTCATTTGATTGATCTGTTCATGTTTTAAGTTTCGAACTGTATATTGAAGGCCTTATCGGCGGCCGAATTTGAGATTGATTGGTATTTTATGCTAATTAGAATTCATGTGATTTTATGGTAGATTTAATTGAAATGTGATTTGGTATGATTAAATTAGATTAAATAATGTTAATTTACATTAGTTTGAGTTATTTGCATGATTGCCATTAGTGGGCCACTTTCATATAATACTTTGAGACTTAATTCATATCAGCCTTGGTGCATCTTTGTGTTCACCTTCTAGTCCAAAATCGAGACAGAGAGAGAGAGAGAGTAAGAGAAAAGCTTGAGTTCATCAAAATTGGTTTGAAACATAGAAGATTTGAAAGAGAATTGCACATTTGAGCTATCACACCTAGAATTCAAGACCTAAGGTAAGAAAATCACTTTCTTAATTGTGAATTTGAGCTACTCCTTGCATGGTTCATGGTAAATTGGTCATCTAAGTCAAGAATTGACTTAAGAGTTGATTTGAGTAGCTAATTCATGCATGCATGTACATGTTCTTGGAATTTGAGGTTGTTTTTATAAAATCCTCACATGCATGTCCATTTTCTAGTTGTAGTTCATGAATTCATCATGTTTTTGGAAGGATTGACTCATTGATCATGTGTTAGAAGCTTTGAATTCAATTGAATTCATGCATGTTAAATGTACATCTTGTTCTTGAAGTTTATTTGAAATTCGTGTCTAATTGACTTATCCTTGGGCTTCGATTTTTCAAATTGATCTTCAAAACATGTTATATTATGGGTTTAAAGTGTTTTTCAGAAAATTAGCCCAAAAGGATCGAATTTGAGGCTTTTAAAGTTGAGTTTTGTGCTTAGGGATGAATCTGGAAATTTCAGATTTTGGACCCACGCTCGAGCGTAGGACTTCACACTCGAGCGTATACTCTGAGTCGTGCATCTCCGTTCGAGCGTGGAAAGTCACGCTCGACCGAGGACCTGAGTCTCATGCTCGAGCGGAGGTCGAGCGTCCGTCGATCGTGAATTGCATGCATCCAGTACTTTTCATGAAGTTTGCAGTCCGCTCAAGCGAAGAAAGTCACGCTCGAGTGGAGCTCCTTTGTCTGCATGTCCGCTCGAGCATAGAAAGCCACGCTCGAACGAGACCCCTGTTTTCTAAAAATTTTGAAAAGTGTTTTAAAGTGCATCTTTGCATCCTCTTTCCATCCTAGGCATTCCTAAGCCATATTTAAGGCATCTTAATGAGGATATTGATGTAGAACCACACCGAGTCAAGATAGGGACTAAGTTGTTGATTCCCAAGTGTGTAACTTAGTGTGTGTCCGTTCTGTAACTGTGTAGGGTTGGCATCCGAGGACGCTCATTAGCTGCTTATAGCCCAGTGCTCTGTAAGTAACAATGTTGTAAAGATATGTTCAATTATGATTATTTTCTGAACGATCAACTGTACTGCTTACTGAAACGTTATTGTTTAATGAATGAATGTTTGTCTTATTTGTAAACTGTATTCGTGGCATCCTTAGCAACTTACTGTTACTGTACTGTTACTGCTACTGTTACAGAGATCTCTGTCGGTTCCAATGTTGGAATCACTACTGTTTACTGTTATGATGGCCATCAACTGACTGTTCGGTCTGTTAAGACCTACTGTACTGTTTTGCTATGGGATGTACCACATATGACTGCTATGGTTTCTAAGTGACTAATATGACTGTTTAATTACTGAAAGGACATTCATTCTTAACCTCTTTACATAACTGTTATTCACTGGGCTTTAGCTCACTGTTTATATATATATATATATATATATGTAGGAGTCCAGGCACCGGACCGGAGCTAGGAGCGTCGGGTTAGCTCTGTTTTGTCTAAGCCAACCATTGTGCCTCCTCGAGGTTCCAAGTCCGTTCAAGCCAGGCTGTTTTTGGGGTGTTCAGATTCACCCTTCTGTTTCCGTTTTGTAATAGATGAATAAGACTTGACTGTACAGTCGGTTAGGGATTTGGTTCCTGACATGGATGTTGTATATATGTCGCATGTATATATGTTTTGGTTATGAATGTGGTTTGTTTATAAAAGTTTTCGCATTCAAGACTGTCACAGTCATTGGACACCTTTTATTTACTGTTTGGCTTCCGCCAGCCTTTTACTCTGTATTGCTGTCATTACTGTTAAGCAGGCCTTCGGTAATCACGGATTACTGGCCGGTTGCGATGCTAAACCATAGGGGCGGGTTTGGGTCGTGACACTCCTATAGCAGCAACAAGGCACATTCCATCCAATTGTCTAGCCTCGCTTGAAGGCAGATCACAAACACAGCATAACACAGACCAACAAAATAGAACCTCAGTAAGCCTCTGCACTACAAATCAGCAAACATCAATGAACATAACTCAAACCTCAGAGCATAGAGCAGCAGACCTCAGAGCAAACTGCAATTTAGCTCAGAGCAACGACAAAATGGAACCTCAAACATAAAAGCCAAAATAGCAATCAACCCACGGCAGCATCAAGGTGAATAACAGAAACAACACCACAATTGCCCACTCACTTGATACACAACCTGATCTGTTGCAGGTTTGAAGAAAATTGATTAATTGAGTAATCTCTTCCCACCAAAGTTGACTTCATCCATATGGCTACTCTAACCTTAATAAGTTCATAGAGCTCTTCCATATTGGGTTGCACCTTATTGAAAATTACATCATTTCTGTGCTTCCATACCAACCACAACACTGCTAATGGTATTGCTTTCCAAATTTGCATTTCCCCTTTTTAAAACTTCCATCCATTCCACTACTAAAATAGGCATTCCACTGTGTCAGGAATAACCCATTGCAATCCCCACCATTTGATGATACTAGACCAGACTTTCCAAACAAAGGGACAATGTAACATTATATGGTTTAAAGTTCCTAGGATTGTGGGAAAAAAAATCAGTGATGAAAACTTTTCATTTGATTTGATTTAAGATTTTTTTGATCGCGATGAAAACTTACTATCATCGTTGATTACGAACCCAAAAAAAAAAATTTTCATCAACTTCTATCAATCTTTTCATCATTGATTGGCTCTAAAGAACCGCTAAAAATGTGTTAGTGGATTGATGGATATGGAGTTTTTTTTTTTTTTTAATATTCTAAAAAAAAAAATTTAGAGAATTGACCAACCTTTCAAATTATTTAGGAAACTAACTTGCTTTTTTTGAAAATGCAATTTTAAATTGAAATCACATTTTCAATATGCAATTTCAAAAAGTAGGTTTCCCAAATAGTTTTAAAAAGTGGATCAATTCTCTAAATTATTTTTTTTAAGAATATTTATAAAAAAATAATAAAAATAAAAACTCTTGGATATGCCTTTACTATTGTGATATGTGTAAATGTTTTGTGTGTGTGGTGTGTTTAAATTATGAGCTAGGGATATATTTAAAACATTTGATGTGTGTAGAATGAGAAAAACATATTATAATTAAATTAATAAGTGTGCAAGCTAAGAAATGATGTGCACAAAGTATAAATGGTGTGTAGAAATAGAATTATCCGAAAAAATATGGGACTATATGAATTACAAGTCTAAAATATGGACTTATTGGTCAATCTCCTTATTTTTTTCAATAGGATTAAGACAAGTGCACTTGAATTTATAACCATTTGATAAATTACGTTTTATATCTAAAAGTTTCATTTAGATTTTTCATTAAATTTTTTCAAATTACATATGATTAAAATTACATTTAGATTTTCATTTTAAATGTAAAATTAGATGTTTAGATATGGTTAAATTCATTTTATTTTTACATTCTATTAATACATTTTTTTTTTAAAATTAGATATAACTAATTAGATTAATGTTTTATTCTACGTATTATATGGTTAAATTTTAAAATTTTAAGACACATGTATTTTTTTAATTGTACCAAAAAATATATATAAATAATTAATATTTTGAAGTAAATATTTTAAAATTGTGGCTATCTTCAAGCAAATTTTTTATTAATATTAATCAAAATTTTGAAATAAATATTTAATTATGATATGTTTTTTCTTAAATAATACATAGAATAAAACGTTCATGGCAACATAAAAAAAATAAGAATAAATAAATAACATTTTGTAACTCGGCTAAAAACAAGGAGAGGATGCTGTTTTCTTGCGGTGGAGCCTACCACGGGTCCGTTTCAGTGATTTGAATCTTTCATTTTGTCGGATATTTCATGTATATCATCCAAAAAAATTTAAGTTGATCTTATAATCATAATTTATTCAATTTATTTTACTTGTCACTAAAAAATAGATGATAATTGTATTTTTAAAAATATACCATCTATTTTTATTTTTATTTTTGTGACAAATACGATAAATTAAATATATTACAATTATTGAATTGACCTTTTTCTTTTTTTGTGTGCACGTAGATAAAATTTACAAAATGCCTGATAAAATAAATTTAAATTATTAAAATGAAACCTGTGATAAACTACACAGATTCAAACGCTGCCTTCTAATTCAAATTATAGATGGTAGGAAACCTGCCTCATAAATTACCTGAAACTTACTTGATCTTCTCATTGATAGAGCACAGAATATTTGCGTAAAGTGGCTAGTAAGAACATAAAGATTAGATTAATAAGTGCTTGAGAAAATTTCTATGGCAATAATTTTGATTAGTGGGTTTTTGACTTGAGGAGTGATGGAGTGTTAGGCAATCTTCACTGTATTTAAAAGATTTTAATTTAATTCTATTGTGTACAAAACAACAATTAGAATTAAAGAAATAAAGAAAAGGAGAGAAATGTTTGATTACAAAAATCAAACTCGAAATAAAAATAAATAAATAAAACAGATTTTATTTTGTTACAAAAACAAAATTAAAATCTGATTAATAAACAAATAAAAAACAGAATAAAATTAAACAACTTACTTGGTTAATTTCTTGAATAACTTTCTGATCAAGTCCAGTGTTTAACACTGTGTCCTTAAGACAGATTCGTCCTCTCCACGGTGCTTTCAGAACTTGGACGTCTATCTCCCAGGATGAAATGATCTTATCAACAATTAAATGCAGCACTACAAAATTGTTCGTCGAACACACTAAGTGTTTACACTCTTTCTTTCAGAAATAAAATGCAGCAATAGGCAGAGATTTAAAGCAGAGATGGAATACGAAAATTGGTGTATAATCCAAATGGGAGGCTGGTCTATTTATAGATGTTAAGGTGGCTGTAGGATTTGAATTGAACAGGTATGAAACCTGTTGGGTTTGAATTTCAACAGATTTGAATCTGTTGGTTAATTATTCAAACAGATAAAAAGGGGAAGGGCCCTGTTTGGATGAACAAAAATGCCAAACCAGTTTAATTCTGTTTGAAAACGGGAAGGGCCTTGTTTGGATGAAAAAATCCAAACCAGTTTATTTGAATTAAATTCAAATGTTTTTGGCCCAAAAAGATTAGTATTGGGCCGAACAAGCCCAACCCAACCTCACACCACGCACCCGCGCCAAGCCCAGGCCCAGCCCAGCCCCCGCCCGACCGACCGGACGGACGGCGGCGGCGGCGCGCGCGCGTGTGTGGTGGTTTTTGAGTCCAATGGGTCTAGCCCATTTTGCCCATAACCTCTCCCTCTAAAACACTTGGGTACCCCTTGGGGCACACCCCAAGTACCAAACCCATGCCTTATAAACCCTTTCAAAACCTCCCACCAAATCAATGTGGGACAAGCCTTATTAACCTTTAAGGAATTTTCCACCAAAACTCCATTTCCATGGAGCACTTTGGCTTCAATTTCCCATTCACTCGGTAATGGTTTTAAGCAACCAAATATACCACGTGAATCACAACGCGGCATAGAACGCGTTACCACTTTGACCCGTGTAAATCGACGCACGGGGCCCACCTAAAAATTAGACCAAACTTAGGAAAAAATTCTGGTTTTACCCAGAATTTTATAACCATTTCCAACAATCCCCCACATGAATGGAATTTGATGACAACGGAAATGCAACAAATGCAGACTTATCGAAAGAGTATAAGTCGAAAATATCTTGCATCAGGATAGGTAGTTTTCGGCCTTGAACCTTCCCTAGTGATAACCTATCGGACTTACTGGCTAACCAATGGACGCGATGCCTTGAATTGTTCAGCCGTTTGTGTAAGCCAAGACAATAGATTTCACACAAAATATCTTCTAACACATCGTGGTTCTCACTGTTGTGTTCATTTTGGCCTTGAACGCTCCTGGTTTTCATGAGTGTTTCTAGAGAATGTAGCCTCTTTCATTCTCATAGAACCGGCCCCAGTTCAACACTCATATAGGTGATTCTTATTGTGAGTATCCTTCATACTCGTCTTGATTTTATGCCTTAATCAAGATATAAGTAATCATTAAAAGCAAAGCTTATCCTTATACCCCTGCAGACAACATATGTTGCAGATATCACTCTCACCATAGGAATGGGTAGGGTTTTAATCCCTTGGTGATTTCTGGCGAGCCATACATAACTTAGTTGTCCCTTTGAACTTAGTTCTTGGGATCTCCAGTCATATAAGTAGGGTTACCATTATGACGACTCTTATGTAATAGGCTTTAATCCCATCCCCTTGATGAACTATACACTAGCTCTTTTGTCAAACCTTTTGTTAACGGATCCGCAATATTCTCTTTAGATTTTATATAATCTATTGAGATTATTCCGTTTGACAACAATTGCCTTACGGTATTATGTCGACGACGAATATGTCGTGACTTACCGTTATACATATGATTCTGTGCCCTGCCTATTGCAGATTGACTATCACAATGAATGCAAATAGCTGGCACAGGTTTTGGCCACATTGGAATGTCTTCTAAGAAGTGACGAAGCCATTCTGCTTCTTCACCTGCTTTGTCTAAAGCAATGAACTCGGATTCCATTGTGGATCGTGCGATGCAAGTTTGTTTCGTGGATTTCCAAGAAACAGCAGCGCCTCCAGAGTAAAGACATATCCACTGTGGATTTTGAATCTTTAGTATCCGATATCCAATTTGCATCACAATAACCTTCAAGTACTGCTGGATATCGAGTAAAGTTCAAACCATGATCACGGGTGAATCTTAGATATCTAAGAACCCGAATGATCGCTTTCCAATGGTCTTCTCCGGGGTTACTAGTGTACCTACTCAATTTACTGATAGCATAAGCTATATCAGGACGAGTACAATTCATTAGGTACATTAGGCTTCCAATGATTTGGGAGTATTTTAACTGAGACACTGCATCACCTTTATTTTTCGATAAATAAAGACTGATGTCTACAGGTGTTCTTGCTAAATTCAAATCATCCTTGATAAATTTATCAAGAATTTTCTCAATATAATGAGATTGAGATAATGCATATCCGTCAGATGTTTTAGTAATTTTCATTCCTAATATAACATCTGCGACCCCCATATCTTTCATATCAAATCTTTTGTTAAGCATTTGCTTAGTTGATTTGATCATGTTTTGACTGCTTCCAATGATAAGCATGTCATCCACATAAAGACAAACTATGACATAGCCTTGGTCAGTGTTTTTAACATAGACGCATTTGTCACATTCGTTTATCTTAAACCCATTAGTAAGCATTGCATGATCAAATTTTTCATGCCATTGCTTAGGTGCTTGTTTTAATCCATAAAGGGATTTTACAAGTCGACAAACTTTCTTTTCTTGCCCTGATACTACAAACCCTTCGGGTTGCTCCATATAGATCTCTTCATTTAGATCACCGTTTAAGAAAGCTGTTTTAACATCCATTTGATGTATTTCTAAATTAAACAACGCTGCTATGCAATAAGCATGCGAATGGATGTTATTCTTGTCACAGGGGAATATGTGTCAAAATAGTCCAGACCTTCCTTTTGTCTGTAACCTTTAACTACAAGTCTTGCTTTATACTTGTCAATTGAACCATCTGCTTTCATTTTTCTCTTGAATATCCATTTATATCCAAGAGGTTTAGAACCTGGTGGAAGATCCACCAATTCCCAAGTATGATTTTGCATAATGGATTCAATTTCATTATTAACAGCCTCTTTCCACAAAGGTGCTTCAGGACCTGTCATTGCTGCCTTAAAGCTTTGAGGTTCATTTTCTAACAAGTATGTCAGAAAATCTGGACCAAAGGATTTTGATGTTCTCGCTCTCTTACTTCTTCTTGGTTCATCATCAGTTAAATCCTGTTGGTTGAGACCATTACTAGTCTCTTGTGTTTGATTGTCATTAGTCTCTTGACTTTGTGTACAATCATAAGTTCTTTTCTGTGAACTTAATTCCTGTCCTTTCTTGTAAGGAAAGACATGCTCAAAAAACACAGCATTCCTTGACTCTATAATAGTGTTCACATTTATATCAGGTATTTCTGATTTATAAGTCAGAAACCGATATGCACTACTATTCTGAGCATAACCAATAAACACACAATCTACTGTTTTTGGTCCAATCTTAGTCTTTTTAGGAACAGGAACTTCCACTTTTGCCAAACACCCCCACACTTTTAAGTATTTGTAGGAAGGTGGTCGACCTTTCCATAATTCATAAGGAATGCTTTTGGTTTTCTTGTGGGGTATTCTATTAAGAACATAATTGCAGACAATATTGCTTCCCCCCACAAGTTCTGTGGTAAGCCTGAACTTAGTAACATGGCATTCATCATTTCTTTTTAGTTCTATTCTTCCTTTCAGCAATTCCATTTTGCTGTGGAGAATAAGGGGCTGTAGTTTGGTGAATAATGCCATGTTGTGCACAAAATTCATTTAATGGTGCATCATATTCACCACCCCTATCACTTCTAACCATTTTAATGGTTTTACCAAGTTGATTTTCAACTTCTGTTTTGTAGAGTTTAAACATTTCTAAGGCTTCATCTTTACTTCTAAGTAAATAAACATAACAATATCTTGTGCAATCATCGATAAATGTTATGAAATACTTTTTGCCTCCTCTAGTTTGAATAAATTTTAGATCACATACATCAGTATGAATTAATTCTAGAGGTTCGGTTTTCTTTCAACCGATTTAAATGGAGCCTTAGTTAGTTTTGCTTCTACACAAATTTCACATTTATGATTAGGATTAATTTCAAACTTTGGTATATAATCTAAACCAATTAATCTACGCAAAGCATCAAAATTCACATGACCTAATCTACCATGCCATAAATTCGACTCAAGAATATAAGCAAAAGATGTGTTATTCTCATTCATAGCAACTTTTGGTACAACTGTCATTACATTTAGCTTAAAGAGACCTATCACTCATGTATCCCTTACCAACATACATACCACTCTTTGTTAATACAAACTTATCAGACTCAAAAACAAGCCTAAAACCATTTTTACTTAACAAAGAACCAGAAACTAAATTCTTCCGGATGTCAGGTACATGCAGTACGTTGTTGAGGGTCAGTTCTTTCCCTGATGTCATCTTCAAGATCACTTTCCCTTGTCCAGCCACAGTAGAAGTAGAAGAATTTCCCATGAAAAGTTGTTCACCATTTGCAGCCTCTTTGTAGGTAGTGAACATCTTCTTGTCCGCACATATGTGACGAGTTGCTCCAGTGTCAACCCACCACTCTTTGGGATTTCCAACCAAGTTAGCCTCAGACACCACAGCAGAGAGGTTGATGTCATTCACTCCGTCAGAGATGTAATCCAATTCTGTTACATTGGCCTGATTGGTGGTCTTCTTACTTGTACTTCCATGATCCTTCTTAGGACGGCGGGCAGTCAGAAGCTCGATGTCCAGTCTTGCCACAGTTATAGCATTTTCCTTTGAACTTCTTGTTGCCATTGTTGTTGCCTTGTTTAGGACCATCTCCAGTAAACTTCCTCTTTTTGTTATGTGGTTTTTGAACTTGTTCAACCACATTAGCCTTGGACTCAATGGGATTTTTCCCATTCCTCTTTTCAGCCTTTCGGTTATCTTCCTCAATTCTTAATCTTACAATTAACTCATCCATGGTCATCTCTTTGCGTTTATGTTTTAAATAATTTTTGAAATCTTTCCAGGCCGGTGGTAACTTTTCCACCAAAGCAGCGACTTGGAAAGATTCGCTAAGAGTCATACCTTCTGAATGAATATCATGCAAAATTATCTGAAAACTTTGAACTTGAGATATTACCGTTTGGGAGTCGACCATTACAAAATCCAGAAATTTACCGACGACAAATTTCTTTGTGCCGGCATCCTCTGTCTTGTATTTCTTCTCCAAAGAATCCCACAATTCTTTTGCTGACTTCAGAGGACTGTATACATTATACAGCATGTTGTCAAGGCCATTGAGGATGTAGTTTCTGCACAGGAAATCTGAATGTTTCCAAGCATCTACAGCGGCAACAACTTGCCGATCACTTTCACCCTCTTTAAGTGCTGGAGCCTCTTCATGGAGAAACCGGGCCAAATTAAGAGTTGTAAGATAGAACAGCATCTTTTGCTGCCATCTCTTAAACTCGGTACCATTAAATTTTTCCGGTTTTTCTCCATGATTGATTGGTACATGAACATGGTTCTGAATAGGGACTGATGTTGGTGTAACAACAGGAGTACCACTGCCAGATGCAGTTTCAGTTGTAGTAGCCATAATCTCTGATTACAAAAATCAGAAAAAATTAAAACACAAATTAATTTTCTAGTTACTAAAACCAGAAAATAAATTATATTACAAAATAATTTTATTTTCCTTGTTACTAAAACAGGAAAAATAAAATACCAAAATAATTTTCTGTAATACCAAATAATATTCTGAAATTGTTAATGACACCAGTATCGTACTACTAGTTGTCAAAGAAAAGAGACAGTATATTACTACTATCTGTCAAATAGCATAAATCACTATTTGTTTTTCCAACCAGAATATTACTTTGAAAAACAGAAAATTAAATACAATGAAGATACCAAAAAGGAATCTGTCTTAAGATTGTTGGACAATCTTCACTGTATTTAAAAGATTTTAATTCTATTGTGTACAAAACAACAATTAGAATTAAAGAAATAAAGAAAAGGAGAGAATGTTTGATTACAAAAATCAAACTCGAAATAAAAATAAATAAATAAATAACAGATTTTATTTTGTTACAAAAACAAAATTAAAATCTGATTAAATAAACAAAAAAAAACAGAATAAAATTAAACAACTTACTTGGTTAATTTCTTTGAATAACTTTCTGATCAAGTCCAGTGTTTAACACTGTGTCCTTAAGACAGATTCGTCCTCTCCACGGTGCTTTCAGAATTGGACGTCTATCTCCCAGGATGAAATGATCTTCACAACAATAGCAGCACTACAAATTGTTTCGTCGAACACACTAAGTGTTTACACTCTTTCTTTCAGAAATAAAATGCAGCAAATGCAGAGATTTAAGCAGAGATGGATACGAAAATTGGAGTAAAATCCAAATGGGAGGCTGGTCTATTTATAGTTAAGGTGGCTGTAGGATTTGAATTGAACAGGTATGAAACCTGTTGGGTTTGAATTTCAACAGATTTGAATCTGTTGGTTAATTATTCAAACAGATAAAAACGGGAAGGGCCCTGTTTGGATGAACAAAAATGCCAAACCAGTTTAATTCTGTTTGAAAACGGGAAGGGCCTTGTTTGGATGAACAAAATTCCAAACCAGTTTAATTTGAATTAAATTCAAATGTTTTTGGCCCAAAAAGATTAGTATTGGGCCGAACAAGCCCAACCCAACACACCACGCACCCAGCCCAGCCCGCCCGACCGGACGAGGCGGCGGCGGCGGCGCGTGTGTGGTGGTTTTTGAGTCCAATGGGTCTAGCCCATTTTGCCCATAACCTCTCCCTCTAAAACACTTGGGTACCCCTTGGGGCACACCCCAAGTACCAAACCCATGCCTTATAAACCCTTTCAAAACCTCCCACCAAATCAATGTGGGACAAGCCTTATTCAACCAATAAGGAATTTTCACCAAAACTCCATTTCCATGGAGCACACTTTGGCTTCAATTTCCCATTCACTCGGTAATGGTTTTAAGCAACCAAATATACCACGTGAATCACAACGCGGCATAGAACGCGTTACCACTTTGACCCGTGTAAATCGATGCACGAGGCCCACCTAAAAATTAGACCAAACTTAGGAAAAAATTCTGGTTTTACCCAGAATTTTATAACCATTTCCAACATGGAGACCCTCTCCAATCACCCCCCCCTCATATATATGGCAAGTGGTGATTGGAGGACAAGGGAAACAAAAAAAAAAAGAAAAAAAAAATCCAACCAATAAAAGAGAGAGGGGGTCAAAGGGGGTGAGAAAAAAAGGAGTCTTAGTCTTAGACATTTTGTTTTGACTTTACGAAACTTCATTGAAAGGTTTATATCAAAGAAAAAAAATTCCACATGACAATGTTTGAACACCCTCTTCTGAGGTTAAGGATTGAAGTCATATGTGTAGATATATTCACATATACATTATATTGTATATCACCCGTTATACCTGGGATTAAATTTAAAAAAAAAATTATTTATGTGGACTTAATAAATATAATTTAATTTTTTTAAAATATAAATTAAAAATACAATCACCGTGTGATTGTATTCAAAAAACATGAATATAATCTTTCTTTTTTTTTTCAAGAAACACAAATTAAATGGAGTGTAGAAAAACATAATCATAAAAAAAAAAAAAATCACGTGTGCAACCCAAAATGGAGTGTAAAAAAACACAATCAAAAAAACAATTATAAAAAAAAAAAAAACAATGAAGTCAATTGATAATTAAAAAATACAATTATTTTTTTTTTTCAAAACATAATGAGTTAAAAACCCAATCAGAAATTAAGCTAATTAATAGCTAAAAAGCACAACCATTTATTATTTTTTTTTTTAAATATAGTGAGTTAAAAAAATCTAATTACAAATATAATCAATCATCATCATTTAATAGGCGTAGTTTATGTGAGCCTAATTAAATACAATCTAATTTTTTTAATCAAAAAACATATAGATTAAAAATACAATCACCGATTGAAAAATAAATTAAGTCCAATCATAATCACAAAATACTATCTAATCATCATCAATCAAACAAAGTGTAAAAATACAATCACCATATTGAAAAACAATGAAGTCAATTGATAATTAAAAAAATAAAATTATTTTTTTTAAAAAAAAATATACAAATTAAGTTAATTGATAGTTAAAAAGCAGAACCTTTTTAAAAAAAACAATACAGTGACTACTTTATGTGAATCTAATAAATACAATCTAATTTTTTTCAAAAACATAGACTAAAAATACAATCACCGTATGATTGTATTCAAAAATACATGATTACAATCTATTTTTTCTTTAAAAAAAATACATATTAAATGGAGTGTAAAAAAACATAATCATTTAAAAAAAATAATATCACTGTGCATAATTTATGTGAGCCTAATGAATAAAATCTATTTTTTTTGGTCAAAAAACATAGATTAAAAATACAATCACATATTGAAAAATAAATTAAGTCCAATCACAATCACAAAATACTATCCAATCATCATCAATCAAACAGAGTGTAAAAATACAATCACCGCATTGAAAAACAATGAAGTCAATTGCTAATTAAAAAATAATTTTTTTTAAAAAAAAAAACATACAAATTAAGTTAATTGATAGTTAAAAACACAACTTTTTTTTACAAAAATATATATATATATATATGTGGGGAAATATTTTTTGAGTACCGACACGTGGCAAGGTGACGCCGACATGTCAGTCGAGGTGCCACGTGTCCCGTTCCTGACGCCGAGGTTATCTCGACGAGGCCGAGGTTACCTCCAAAGATATCGAAATCTGAGATGAGCAGATAAGGGACAAGAGTCCTAGAATGAAGAAAGACTTCAAGATGGATAAGGATAGTATTCTTAGGGAGTTTATCCTTATCTCTTGTAGAGTCCAAAGTAAGCACTGAATGGGAGTCCATAGAAGTCAGGCTTCTAATGGGACTAGGATTGAGAAAACTATAAAAAGAGAGGCACCCCCATGGGTCTAAAGTACGCATTTATGCTTTGAGCAGTGAATTTAGCACTTGATTATATTTGAGAGATATACTGACTTGATCGTCAGAGTGCCTCCGGGTGGAAGAACCATCGCCGAAATCTTCTCTTTTTGTTGCAGGGTAGCCAGGTGTCATCTATTCTGCCAGTTCTCACCAGCTGATCACTGAGTTGGCAGTGTGATCGGAAAATTACTCACACAATTTGGCGTCGTCTGTGGGAAAGATAGGAGAATAGATGGCCAGCAACGGACAGAAGGAAACAATTGGGGACGACGCTCCTGCTGGGAGTGGGAGACCTATTGACCTAGATGTCACAGGAGACGAATACAATGCAGAAACTTGTGACCAGAATCACGGAATAAAGGACGTCGGCCAGACTAGCGACGCACCAAAGAAGCCAGATCGAAGTGGCTATTACAACGAAGACAACCTCCAGGTATGGAAGGATAGATGCCTGTGGAGGGACGAAGAGATGAAGGAGATGGCAAACAAATTGGGAGACCTGCAGTCAGTTGTCAATTTCATGATGCAAAATAACGTCATGCAGTCGCCGTTCCCGCTGCAGGACACGCCGATTCCAGCAGCCAATGCCCAGAATGGAGGGCAGAGAACAATCCCCATAGCCCCTCAGCACAACGGGAGCAAAAGACACTCTCACCGACCTTCCAGGGAGGTCGGACGAAGGGAGCCAAGAAGAGAAGAATCACAGAGGACGCATCACACAAAGGAAACAGACCCCAAGGGACATCGGCATGTTCAGGGGCAAGTGCTGTGCTTCGACACAATTCATGGAGAGGGGTCAAAGAGGACTCACTACGAGGCTGAAAGTAGTGCACCAAAAAGACTGAAAGCAGGAGATAGCCGAGCTCCTGGGAGGATAAAAGAAGACTTGAGAGATTACCTCAAATGAAGCAACAGAATGCCGAAGCCGAGGTAAATTTCCCAGATAAGCCGAGGACACCATTCTCGGTGGAATTGGACAGGTTTGAGGCGCCAAAGAGATTCAGTATGCCGAGGTTTCAAATATACGATGGAAAGTCAGACCTCAATTTCCACGTCGAATTATACCTGAACTCAATGGCACTGTATAGTGGGAACGAGTCGTTGCTCTGCAAAGTGTTTCCCTCATCCTTCGGGGAGATTGCATCAGACTGGCTCCACAAACTACCGAAGGGAAGCGTGAAGACATGGGAAGGCCTGGCCGAGATGTTCGTGGCCAGTTCGTGACAAACAAGCTACAGCCATTGAAGGTGGATGCACTGATGGCTTTGAAGATCAGTAAAGATGAAGGTCTTAGGGCCTATGCAAAAAGGTACTATGAGGTATTCAACCGAATACCAGAATGTAATCAAGAAGTGGCGGTTGTGTCATTCAAGAACGGCCTGAAAGACAACTGTCCACTACGGAAATCTTTGGCAAAAACTTTGCCGAAAAACATGGAAGAGCTTATGGCGAGAATCGAGAAGTATGCCAGAGCCGAGGAAGATACATCGGGGACTAGGGAGGTAAAGCAAGAGAAAGGAAATGGCTCGCCGAAGCAAGGTCGAGGTAACAACGGATCGAACAAACATGAAACCGAACTGAGGGCTGCACAGGCGGTGACAACTGTGTTCCGGGCCCTAATTCACAAAGTTCTGGAACAAATTCGAAACCAACCCTATTTCAGGGCACTAGCAAGGGCACCAGGGGAATTCATGGAAATGAACGTCGGCAGGCGCTGTGCCTACCACAATGAAGAAGGGCACACAACTCAGGGTTGCAGAGCCCTGAAAGCACACTTGGAGGACTTGGTAAGGCAAGGCCATCTGAGAGATCTGGTCGACGAGGCCAGAACAAGAGAAGAACAGGCAAGATTGCCTCAAGCACCAGCAGCTCCGCCTCCCCCAGTACAGCAACCTCAGGCAGGAGGACCTCGGGTAGTCAATGTGATTCACTCAAAAGTGAACTAGAACGAAATCAGAGGGGAGACCCAGAAGATAAAACACCTACAACATGTCTATCAAGTCGGGGAGAAAAGACATCGGGCAGAAGGATGCCAGGGACCAATGATAACCTTTACTGAAGCCGACCTAGAGATGGTCCAGCATCCGCATAACGATGCCTTGGTAGTATCCCTCCAAGTTGGGGAGTGCCAAGTGAAACGCATCCTGATTGACCAAGGCAGCTCTTGTGACATCATGTACGTCCGATGTTACAAGGAGCTCGGCCTTCACCCAGACGACATGGAACAATCCAATGGCCCAATGGTTGGGTTCAACGGAACGCCGACATGGCCACTGGGAGCAGTTAACTTGGAGGTGCAGGCTGGCACCAGGAAAATCAAGACAGAATTCACCATCATTGACACACCCTCCCCTTACAACATCATTTTGGGAAGGCCATGGTTGTATGCAATGGGGGCAGTTCCCTCAACATTGCATCTACTATTGCGATTCCCAACAGAACATGGGATAGAGGAAGTTAGGGACGATCAACTGTAAGCGAAGAATTGCTCCATGGCAGCAATGAAATCAACCTGCAGCATACGAGAGCCTAAAAATGAAGAAATTGAAGATGAGGACGTGGAAGTCCTAGAAGACATCGGCAAGGAGCCAGCCGAGAAGAGCGAAGAGGCACTGAAGAAAATCCTCGTCCAGGATGGGGATGAAGAACGCTTCTTTCTTCTCGGCTCGGGCTTAGCCGAAGAAGAGGAAAAAGAGTTGGAGACTTTTTTACGAGCAAATATTGAGGTGTTTGCTTGGACACCTTACGAAATGCCTGGCATCGACCCCGAGGTCACTTGCCACAAACTGAATGTTGACAGGTCAGCCAAACCTGTAATTCAACGAGCCAGAAGACCGATATTGACGCACGTCGAAGCGGTAGAAGAAGAAGTAGACAGACTTCTGGAGGCCAGGGCCATGAGAGAAGTTCACTACCCGACATGGCTGTCCAATACAGTGGTGGTAAAAAAGAAGAACGGTAAATGGAGGGTCTGTGTAGACTTTACCAGTTTAAACAAGGCCTGTCCCAAAGACAGCTTCCCTCTACCAAAGATTGACCAGCTAGTGGACGCCACTTCAGGGCATGGAAGGATGAGCTTCCTGGATGCCTACAGGGGGTATCACCAGATAGCTATGGACCCAGCAGATGAAGAGAAGACTGCGTTTATCACTCCCAAAGGGCTATACTGCTACAGAGTGATGCCCTTTGGATTGAAAAACGCAGGAGCCACCTACCAAAGATTGGTAACCAAGATGTTCAAGCATCTGATTGGATGAACAGTAGAAGTCTACATTGACGACATGGTCGTTAAGACCAAGGAGCCTGAGGGTCATCTTACCGATCTAAAAGCAGTCTTTGAAATCCTTAAATCATATCGGCTTCGACTCAATGCATCGAAGTGTGCATTTGGAGTTGGATCTGATAAGTTTCTAGGATACCTGGTGACCAGGAGGGGCATTGAGGCCAGCCCAGATCAGATCAAGGCCATCCTAAAGCTGAAGAGCCCGACGTCGGCAAAACAGGTGCAGATGCTAACTAGAAGGGCCGCAGCCCTGAACAGGTTTATAAGCAGAAGCTCAGACAAGTGCAAACCTTTCTTCAAATTAGTGAAGAAAGCCACAGACTTTCTCTGGACATAGGAGTGCGAAGAAGCATTAGCCGATCTAAAGAAGTACCTGATCAACACCGCTAGTTCTTTCAAACCCAGAACCTAGGGAGGAGCTGTTCTTGTACTTAGCAGTTTCAGAACATGCGATTAGTGCAGTACTAATCCGAGAAGAAAAAGAGGAGCAAAATGCTATGTACTATGTAAGCAAAACCCTAGCCGACGCAGAAACAAGGTATCTACCCTTAGAGAAATTGGCACTGGCTCTAGTAATGGCTTCAAAGAAGTTGAACCATTACTTCCAGGCCCATAAAATTATAGTACTGACAGAGCATCCATTAAAGTCCCTATTGCAGCAGGGAGACTTGACAGGAAGAATAGCCAGATGGGCAGTCGCCGTAGGCCAGTATGATCTGGAGTACAGGCCCAGAACTGCAATCAAAGGCCAGGTTTTGGCCGACTTCATGGCCGAGTTCACGCCGGAGTCCATCCAACATCGGGCTCCGTTGAGTGAAGACAGACAATGTCCAGACAAGCAAGCAGAAGCCCAGCCAAAGGCTAAAGAACAAAGAAAAGAAGAGAAACCCAGACCCTGCAGCATTTACATCGGCAATTCCTTTCAACTGTTCGTCGATGGGAGTTCAAATCGACAAGGAGCAGGGGCAGGAGTAGTACTGATATCTCCAGATGAAGAAATATTAGAACAGTCCATTCGATTGGGGTTCAAGGCCTCAAATAATGAGGTAAAATATGAAGCATTGATTGTAAGACTGAAGCTAGCAGCAGCAGTACAAGCAGATGAGGTAATAGTTTTTTGTGATTCGCAATTGATAGTTAACCAGACAGTGGGCGAGTTTGCAACCCGAGATGAAAGAATGTCGGCCTACGCAAAGGAGGTCATCAGGCTGGCAGCCTTATTCAAGAACTGCAGATTGCTCCAAGTCAGCCGAGATGATAACAACCATGCCGATGCATTGGCCAACCTAGCTAGTGCAATACAACCAGGAAAAGCAAGGACAATAATGATTAAATATTTGTCGGGCCTGAGCATTGAACCAATAGTCGCAGAACGTGAAGCAATATGCGTAGACATGGGACCAAGCTGGATGGACACAATTGTTGCGTTCCTGAAAGAAGAAAAGCTGCCAGATGACCACAATGATGCACACAAGATCAGATTGAAGTCAGCAAGATTCAGCCTGACAGCAGAAGGACATTTCTACAGAAGGTCTTTCACTGGACCCCTCTTAAGGTGCATAGAAAATTTGCAGGTTGCAAATTTTCTATATGAAATTCATGAGGGAATTTGTGGAAGCCACACTGGGGGCAGATCACTAGCTCACAGGGCCATTACCCAGGGGTATTGGTGGCTCTACATGCAAAAAGATGCAGAAGCCTACGTGAAGAAGTGTGAACAATGCCAAAGGTTTGCACCTTTGATTCACCAGCCAGCTGCTGACCTAAACCCTATATCCAGCCCTTGGCCATTTGCCCAATGGGGAACGGATCTCGTTGGGCAATTGCCCCAAGCAACTGGGCAAAGGAAGTACCTGCTAGTAGCAACAGATTACTTCACAAAGTGGATAAAAGCAGAACCTCTGGCCAAGATCCGAGATGTGAATGTCAAGAACTTTATATGGAGAAACATCATCACCAGATTTGGGATTCCAACAGCAATTGTTGCAGACAATGGGACACAATTTCACAGTAAGCTAATCAAAAACTTCTGTGCAAAGTTTAAGATCAACAACTACTTTTCAACCCCAAGTTTTCCACAAAGCAATGGACAAGCAGAAGCATCTAACAAAGTAATTCTGGATGGGATAAAGAAGAGGCTGCAGGCAGCAACAGGGAAGTGGGTAGACGAATTGCCCAATGTACTCTGGGTATATCGGACTACGCCGAGAAGATCAACAGGGGAATCCCCCTTTGCCATGGCTTATGGCACAGAAGTAGTCATTCCATTGGAGGTCGGCATCCCAGGGATCAGAACCTAGGGACTTGAGAACGGGACTAATGATGTACTCTTAGCCCGAGATCTGGATCTTCTAGAAGAAAGAAGAGAGAAAGCTGCAATACAGCTTGCAGCATACCAGCAACAGCTTGCAAGAGCTTATAACAAGAAGGTTAATCCAAGAGAATTTCAAGTCGGCGACCTAGTCCTGAGAAAAGTCGTCGGCAATAAGAAGGATCCCAGGGAAGGCAAGCTTGGCCCAAACTAGGAAGGACCCTACAGAATCACTTCGGTATTGGGCAATGGGGCATATCGGCTTGAAGATAATGAGGGCAAAGCATTGCCAAGACCCTGGAACACTTGTAATTTGAAATTTTTTTATCATTAGATGTTCCTTGATTTTTTGCCGATGTCATCAATAAAATCTTAGCAGAATTCTAACTTGTGAAACTGTGCATAATATTATTTTTGAATAATGAGAACCCAAGTGGAACTCAGGTTCACATTGGGGGCAGAGAGAAGAAAAAAACACTTAACGCTTGTTGAAATTTGTAGCAATTTACAAGTTGAAGTTAAACTGAGATAATTTGTTTATCTTCACTTTTTGAAATTTGTAGCAATTTATAAGTTGAAGTTAAGCCGAGATAAATGTTTATCTTTACTTGTTGAAATTTGTAGCAATTTACAAGTTGAAGTTAAGCCGAGATAATTGTTTATCTTCACTTGTTGAAATTTGTAGCAATTTACAAGTTGAAGTTAAGCCGAGATAATTTGTTTATCTTCACTTGTTGAAATTTGTAACAATTTACAAGTTGAAGTTAAACCGAAGTAATGCTTAACGCTTGTTGAAATTTGTAGCAATTTACAAGTTGAAGTTAAGCCGAGATAATTTGTTTATCTTCACTTGTTAAAATTTGTAGCAATTTACAAGTTGAAGTTAAACTAAAGTGATGCTTAACACTTGTTGAAATTTGTAGCAATTTACAAGTTGAAGTTAAGCCGAGATAATTGTTAATCTTCACTTGTTGAAATTTGTAGCAATTTACAAGTTGAAGTTAAACCAAAGTTATTGTTTAACACTTGTTGAAATTTGTAGCAATTTACAAGTTGAAGTTAAACTGAAGTGATGCTTAACACTTGTTGAAATTTGTAGCAATTTACAAGTTGAAGTTAAGCCGAGATAATTTGTTTATCTTCACTTGTTGAAATTTGTAGCAATTTACAAGTTGAAGTTAAACTGAAGTAATGCTTAACGCTTGTTGAAATTTGTAGCAATTTACAAGTTTAAGTTAAACCAAGATCATTGTTAACCGAGGTAATTCACCCCGAGAAGGTTACACAAAGAAGGAAGAGTATATTAAAAGACTTGCAAAATATTCTAAGTATAGAATCATGCAGAAACAGTCAAGAGAAGACAAAGGTGCAAACATTCAAGAGAAGGAAAGTTGAATTAGACATTCAAAGAACAAAGAGGCACGTCGGCCATTTGCAGAGCTTACATTGTCTGAAAAACCAAAAATACAAGAGTACAAAGACAAAAGAAGAAAAACATCAAATCTAAGATTCCTCAAACATCGGCAGCAGGCTGAGTTGGGATGTCAGAGGACTGTTGAGAAGATACCTCGGCTACCTTCTCCGCCGCGATCTCGGCATTAATTTGAGCAATTGTTTCTTCAACACTTTTGTCGGCCAGAGGAACGTCGAATAATACCTGCTCAAGGGTAGTCTCCTTAGGAACCTCCTCAACCTTCTCATCTTGAGTCAAGTCAAGGACTTGCTCAGTTTGAGGAGGGGACTTGGCCCCAGTGACCTCCTTGGATTTCCTCACCAAGGCCTCATCCTCATCTTGATCTTCAAATTCAGAATCATCTTTAGAGTGAACTGGAGGTGGCGGCGGAGGGAATAGAAGAGGAATGGCGTCGGCATTCAGAAGAGGCGAGTCCTCGGGGACATTGAGTTTTTTGAGAAGGGACATCCAACCAAGGGAGAAACCCCTGTTGCATGCCTGCTTCACTTGTTGCTCATAGGCCTCCGTGACGTCGGCCATGCCCTGATTATACGCCTTTTCATCGGCATCTTTTATTTCGGCCGCTTTAGTGGCCAAGGCATCTTCAAGCTCCTTCTCGGCTTGGGTCGGCCTGTTTTAGCTGGGCCTGAAAGCACTTTATTTATTGCCTCGGCAGCACTGGCTTTTTCCTCGGCATTATCCCTCTCCTTCATGGCGACCTCGGCTTGGTCCTCCAGCGTTTTCATCTTTGACTGCAGGCTCTTAATTGTTTTCTGAAGTGTGGTGACTTCTCTCTTTTTCTCGGCTAACTTTTCACGGTTCTGAAAAGATTGCATGGAGAAAGAGTGGGCATGCTGGATGGCCTGGAAGAAAACAGAAGTATTAGAAAAATATTCTAAGTGTGAAGTGAAGAGAAAGAAACAAGAAGTACCAGACAAAAACACTTACTTGAACAGCGTGTTGCAGCATCAAAGCGTAGTTTTCATATTCACTAAACCCGGCGTTTCGTTCCAAGTCGCCTGGGAGAAGCAGTGCAGTGCTAAGTGCAACGCCGACATTTATATCGTTGGCGCTGTCACTAGCCATTACAGGCTTATCCTCCAAAATTATTTCAGGGGCCCAGGGGGCATCAGGCTTTTTTGACCCCGAGGTCGTTGCAGATGACCTCGGTCTTTTCGACTTGGTGGATTCAGAGGGAAGGGCTTCAGCGGACCTCTTCGAAGGGACAGAGGCAGTCTTTTCGTTTGGAGCCAGCTGGGAAATTGGCAAAGTGTCCTCAGTCTCAGCCTGAGTCACTTTGGCCTTTGGTTGAGCCTTCTTAACTCTTTTTTGCTTGGGTGGAAGCTGGGTTTGTGTTGTTAGAGCATCAACATCAGTTGGGATGTTGGCTAAAAGGTCTTTGGCCACTGGTTTTGCGCGACCCATCTCGGCTGCAAGAACAAGACGTCGGCGACGTTGCGTTGAGATGGTGGGATTAGATATTGAGCCGAGGTAGACGGCTGTTCTGCTGGATCGGATGTTGACCCTTGATCCGTCCGAGATGTTGACGCGGTTTGTGGAGTTGTGGCAGAAGGTGGAGAAAGGCTTTTTTTTCTTCCTTTTGGGAACGTCGGGCAAAGTTGACTTGTATGTCGGAATAAAATTGAGCAGAAGAGGTGCTTTCCTTTTATGAACAGGCAAGTCCAGAAGCTTCTTCAAATCTTTACTAGGACAGAAAGACTGGCGGAAGCCCTTTGGTGGCTTACGAACAGCTGCAAGAAGAACAGACGTCAGAAACAGATAAAAGTATTTGAGACTTTGAAAGAAAACAGGTAAAACTGAATACAGGGCTCTTACCATTGCCCTCTACAAAGACTGAACGTTGAAGAGGGAAAAGATGGAGGTCCTCGTCTGGGCCAAACTCTCAGTTCCCCGACGCGATGAAATAGTCATCCCCAGCTCTCTTGTTGGAGTCTGGGAGGTCGGCTACAATTTTGAACTCAGTAGACCTCGGCTTAAGGTAATAGATGTAGCCTTTTTCTTTCAAGTTAAGGCCACACATAGTATAGCAATACTGGATGTCGGCTAAGGTGATCCTAGCGTTTTCCTGCCTAGCTAAGGCTATGATGCCATTGATCACTCGATAAGAATTTATGGCCAGTTGCATGGGGTCCAACTTGTAATAGTGAAGAATCTCGCGAAAGAGGATGTTGAGTGGAAGCCGGAGTCCACACTCAGTGAAAGCTACAATGGGAAAGGGCATCGAATCATCTGTAGGCATGATGGAGTCGTCATCTCCAGCCAACCTTAGATGGACATCGGCAGGAATGGAGAACTCTTGCCTAAAGTACTCAAGTTTGGTCGGGGTATCTACCCTATGTCTCCACATACCCATGATATCGGCCTGAATGGTCGGGGTTAGATTTCAGAAAGAAGATGTTTTGAGAGGGTTAATGAGACCTCAGCAAAAACCTAGGTAAGTACTGGTTTCAGTTTTTCCTAAATTATGGGTACTACACAACAAGTCCCAAACCTAGATCTATGGAAGCAAGGGTTGAAGGCACAGATCTGGAAAACAAAAAAGCAAGGATGTGCTTTAGAATCAAGGACAGAGATGAACTATCAAGAATATTGTATGTACAAGGGGTGCAAGGTCAAGAACAGTGACAAAAATGCAAGAAAGTGATGAAGCGGTGCAAGTGTTCAAGACATGGGCAAGAGCAAAATCATGGAATAGACACATCCAGATGAATAGTTCAACAAATCGAAAGTTTGAACAAAGCAGTAATGGCAGCAAGTAAGCAAAGAACATAAGAGAATTAAAGACGAAAGGAACAGTTTCTTACTAGAAAAATGGAGCCGGTGTGAAGATTGTCGAAGTCAGACGACAGCCACAGATATAACAAAACGACGAAAGCTTTACAAGAAGAGAAAAATGAAGGCAGTTACAGAGCTTGATGACTGGAACAATGGCGTGCTCAAGAGCTAGAGAGAGAAAAGACAAAGAGAAATCGAATGCAAAAGTGAAAAAATGAAAAAGGGGGAAAGGTTTTGTCAAAAATTTGAAACGACGGCAAAACGGAACAATTAATACGCCTGGAGCAACGCATACGTCAGGCGGCGCACGTAGAGAAGACGATTTTTCAGGCGCGTCAATAACACGATCCAATGAGGATCAAACGCGTAAGTGAAAAGGTTGAAAAGCGATGCTTGACAGCTCACACGCATGAAGAAGTTCATAAGGGAGCTCTTGGAGTTCTTGATCTTTTAGAAGACATGTCGGCCTATGATGATGACGTCGACTAAGAAACTTTAAGCCGACGTACTGGAGAGAAAGTACCGATGTAGGTTCCATCACCTCAGAATGCCTAGGTAATAGAACCTAGGGGGCAGTTGTGAGGAAATATTTTGAGTACCGACACGTGGCAAGGTGACGCCGACGTGTCAGCCGAGGTGCCACGTGTCCCGTTCCTGACGCTGAGGTTATCTCGACGAGGCCGAGGTTACCTCCGAAGATATCGGAATCTGAGATGAGTAGATAAGGGACAAGAGTCCTAGAATGAAGAAAGACTTCAAGATGGATAAGGATAGTATTCTTAAGGAGTCTATCCTTATCTCTTGTAGAGTCCAAAGTAAGCACTGAATGGGAGTCCATAGAAGTCAGGCTTCTAATGGGACTAGGATTGAGAAAACTATAAAAAGAGAGGCACCCCCATGGGTTTAAGGTACGCAATTTATGCTTTGAGCAATGAATTTAGCACTTGATTATATTTGAGAGATATACTGACTTGATCGTCGGAGTGCCCCCGGGTGGAAGAACCACCGCCGAAATCTTCTCTTTCTGTTGCAGGGTAGCCATGTGTCATCTATTCTGCCAGTTCTCACTAGCTGATCACTGAGTTGGCAGTGTGATCGGAAAATTACTCACACAATATATATATATATATATAGTGACTACTTTATGTGAATCTAATAAATACAATCTATTTTATTTTCAAAAAGCATAGACTAAAAATACAATCACCGTGTGATTGTATTCAAAAAATATGAATACAAATTTTTTTTTTTTTTTCAAAAAACACATATTAAATGGAGTGTAAAAAAACATAATCATTTAAAAAAATAAAATCACCATGTGATCAAAATGAAGTGTAAAAAAACACAATCATATTTTTCCTCATAATTAAAAAAAAAAAAAAAAGCAATGAAATCACTTGATAATTAAAAAATACAATTTTTTTTTTTAATCAAAAAGCATAGTCAGTTAAAAACTCAATCACAAATTAAGCACTACTATTTTTTTTTTAGTATAAAAATACAGTGAATTAAAAAAACCCAATTACAAAAAATAATCTAATCATTATCATCAATAGTGCGCACTTTACGAGAACCTAATGAATAAAATATTTTTTTTTTCCAAAAAACATAGATTAAAAATAAAATATTGAAAAATAAAAAAAAATTTAATCACAATCACAAAATACAATCTAATCATCATCAATAATTAATATTATGTGAACCTAATGAATGCAATCATTCTTAATTAATTTAAAAATATAGTCACTATATTAAAAAATAAATGATTTACTCACAGACTTTGAAATATTTTTCTTCCAAAATTTTGTCCCAAAACTGCTAAACCTGTGATAGCAAGGCTCCAAGATTCTGTCATACTTTATGTGAACTCTCTCTCTCTCTCGCCCAAGGGTTTAGGTTAGTAGGTAGTAATGGGTAATAACGGGTTTAGGGTAATACGGAAATTTAATGGGTAATAGGGTTTAGGATAATACATAATTTTTTTTTAAATCAGAAAATTAAGAAATTAGAATTAGAATAATGAAGTTCTCACAAGATTTGTGGATTAAAAATACCATTTTCCTACATACTTTCAAGTTAATTGTTTATGAATTTATTTTATAGAAAATCGACTAATAATCAATATTGAAATATAATCTCGATAAGTTATCATTAAGATAATAAAATACAGGGTAAATTACAAATACACCTCATGAGATTTGCTTAAAGTACAAATTGCTCCCTGTAGTTTAAAAATTACAAATATCTCCTTATTAGAATTTTTTTATTTGACAAAATTAACTAAAAAATGAAATTCATAATTGCTCTCCTATAAAATAATAAAATTACCTAAATTATTAATTGAAATATATTTCTAATATCATTAAAAAATTTTAATTGACTTGATGATTTATTAATAAAAAGGGCGATTTGTTATAAAATTAAAAACCTCGGGATGGTGGAATGCAATTCTCAAAACTACAAGGGTAATTTGTATTTTAATTAAATCTCAAATGATGTATTTATAATTTACTCTAAAATAAAATAAAATAAAATAAGATTAATCATGGAACAATGTGGCGGCCTACTGATATGATACTTTTTCTTTCTTTTTAATGTTGTGAAAAAGAGATGTGATTCGGACCTCGAATCCGGATGCCCCGAATCCCCCTAAACCACGAAACGACGTCGTTTCGTGGTTGTAATTTTTTTTTTTTTTTTTTTTCAGCAGAAGCAGGAGCAGGAAGAAGAAGACGGAGGGGGAGGAGGGGAAGGGGAGGGGGAGGGGGAGAAGGAGGGACTGGAGGGGGCCTAAAAAATGGAGGAGGGAGGCGAGGCAGAGGCATGGCGACGCGATCGGCGGAGCTGCTGCGACGAGCGACGGCGGGCGACGATCGGGCGGCGGGCGACGGCGGCCGGCGAGGCGACGAGTAGCGGGAGGTCCCCGATCCTCTTCCCCGATCTTCTCTCTCTCTCTCTCTCTTTCTCCCTCTCTTTCTCTCTCTCTCTCTCTTCTCTCTCTCTCTCGGGGCATTCGGGGCGGGGGGGATTCGGGGGGAAAATCTTTTTCCTTGTGAAAAATTAACAATATAAAATGAAGAGATTTCTATTTCATTTATGAAATAGAGAGTTTCACTTTGACCTTTTCTGTTAGAGAGTCCAATTCGTACATTTTTATAGTTAAGAGGTCTATTTGTACGTTTTTATATTTTAAAGGACAAAATGATACTTCTCAATAATTTAGAGAGTTCATTTGTACATTTTTATAGTGTAGGGGTCAAAATAATATTTCTCAATAGTTTTGGGGGTTTTCGTGTAAATAACCCCCCTCCCCCCCCCCAAAAAAAAAAAAGAAGGAAATTTTAATCCAAAAATAGTAAATTTTATCATATAAATTTTGGGATGAAACTATGAAATGTCATCCAATTATATTTTGCAAAAAGATCAAGAAGTTGAAAATTTTCTCTATGATTTTAGAAACATGGGAATTTTCTACAAACTTAGGAAATTTGATAAATGAAAATGAAAAATTCCTACCAAAAAATTATAAATGTCATCCTAATAACCGAGAAATTTCATCTCCAAAAGGAAAATTTGGAATGAAATTCTGAAACTTTATTCAAATTTTTGAATTTTAGAAAACTAAAAATTTCTCAATTAAATTTTATAATTTTCACTTCTAAGAAATTAAGAAAATTTTCATTTTATAATTTCTTAGTATGCAATAGTCAATTGAAAATTAAAACAAATAAAATATTTCACAAAATTTTAATGATTTTGAGAAGTTTCACAATTTTGAGTTGGAAGTCCCTCAATTGATAAACTTTTCAATTTCCAGAAAATATTTTCTAATTATTCATATAAAAATCAATTGAAAAACTTAAAAAAATGAAATATTTCTCTCCTACAAACATACATATAATTGTTTTACAAAAACTAAAAATTCCATTGTTTGGAAATTGAGAAATTTCTCTGTTTCACCAAATAGAGAATTTCTCACTTTCTAATTATTCATGTAACAATTAGTTTAAAACTAAATGAAATGAAATGAAATAAATTCATCTAAGCGACTTTTGAAATTAAAAATAAAAAAAATAGTTCTTTCAATTAAACAAATAATACATATATTATAACAAAATAAAATGAGAAGTTTCTATATTAACAAGGAAAAATTGGAAATCAATAATGCATATGAATAATTTTCATGTTAGCACACTAATAGGTGTGTACAATTACTTCATAAAAAAATTCATATTTTTTAATTTTTACGTAATTTATATTCAATAAAGATGTCAATAAGTAGGTTTGAAATATATAATTTTATAAAATAAAAATAAAAATAAAAAGAAATGTGCAATGAAAGTTATGATATTATCAAATTTCAAAAAATAATAAAAACAACAAATGTACTAATCTTGTTTGATAGGTCATGATAATAGGTTTTAAAATTATAAATTTTAGAAATGTGTAAAATAATAATTATTCAGTCTGGTTAGATTGGTTTCAAAATTTTATTTTTAATTTTTTTTATAATATAAATCAGTTTGATGAAAATAAATATTAAAAATATTTTTACCCTAAAAAAGAGAAAATTATATGAAAGTGAGTGCTTTTTATTTTACATTTCATTTTTCCCACCCAAACTAGCTTTTAATTTTAATTTATACATTTTTTTATAAATAAATTTAAAAAACGAAACTAAACTGTGCGATACATTTTAAAATCTAAAACATAGAAAATAGAAAATTACCATGTACTGCTTTAAATTAATAGTGTTGTAGAAAATTTTCCGAATAAAAAATGTTACTAAAGACTTATTCGGTAGTTGAGTGATAAAAAATAATTTTTTAAAGAATAATATTATGAATTTCTAGAAATTATCCAAAATTTTCATTTTATGATTTAGATTTATTCTACATATAAATCTCACATTATACAAATTGATTTTCACCACACAATCACTTACCCAAAATTTTCTGAATGGATTAATCTGGTCTCTAGGATACTTGTTTTTCAAAATGTTCATCAACAGCTAGTTACTCAATAATCTTTATGTTCGTTGGTAAAGACACCCACTAAGAGACATATGCACCCGGCATTAGGTATTCCATTACACGACACATCTGATTTTTATTATTTATTTTTTTTTATTTAAATATTTCGATTACACGCATCTATATATATATATCTATACTATATATTAAGCAAAAGGGTGTTTTAACCCTCAAGGCCTGTGGAAGCTTCAATATGCCAATCCTAATTTCTTGATTTTTTACTTTTTTTTTTAAAAAAAAATTAACTTGGTGATTGGTTCAAAGATTATAATAATTACATTGACACCATCATTACATGGGTCTCTTGGGGAAGCAAAAGTGGGGTAAATTAAGAGCCATAGCCTCTCTCTCTCTCTCTCTCTCTCACATTTCATTTATTGTTTGTTTTCCCCACCCTCTATCTCCTTCATTTATCAATAGTGTAATTATAATCTTTGAACCAATCACCAAGCAATCCCAATATTATATTGAAAGAATTTAATAAGTGTTATTTTTTTTTTGAAAAAAAAACAAAAAAATTAAGAGAGAAAAAAATTATATTGAAAGAATTTAATAAGTGTTTTTTTTTTCAAAAAACAAAACAAAAAAATTAAGAGAGAAAAAAATTAAGAGTCATATTTATTAATAGTGTAATTATAATCTTTGAACCAATCACCAAGCAACCCCAATATTATATTGGGACTCCACAAAAATTTATGGGTTAGAAATAGATATAAATTTTTTTGCATCTCCTTCATTTATCAATAGTGTAATTATAATATTTGAACCAATCACCAAGCAATCCCAATATTATATTGAAAGAATTTAATAAGTGTTATTTTTTTTTTCAAAAAAAAAACAAAAAAAAATTAAGAGATAAAAAAATTATATTGAAAGAATTTAATAAGTGTTTTTTTTTCAAAAAACAAAACAAAAAAATTAAGATTATAATAATTACATTGACACCATCATTACATGGGTCTCTTGGGAAAGCAAAAGTGGTGTAAATTAAGAGCCATAGCCTTCTCTCTCTCTCTCTCTCTCTCTCTCTCACATTTCATTTATTGTTTTATTTCCCCACCCTCTATCTCCTTCATTTATCAATAGTGTAATTATAATCTTTGAACCAATCACCAAGCAATCCCAATATTATATTGAAAGAATTTAATAAGTGTTTTTTTTTTTTCAAAAAACAAAACAAAAAAATTAAGAGAGAAAAAAATTAAGAGCCATATTTATCAATAGTGTAATTATAATCTTTGAACCAATCACCAAGCAACCCCAATATTATTTTTTTTTTCAAAAAACAAAACAAAAAAATTAAGAGAGAAAAAAATTAAGAGCCATATTTATCAATAGTGTAATTATAATCTTTGAACCAATCACCAAGCAACCCCAATATTATATTGGGACTCTACAAAAATTTATGGGTTAAAAGTAGATATAAATTTTTTTGCATCTCCAAGAGACCCAAGTAACTATTGTGTAAAAGGCTCTTAATTTTTTTCCCTCTTAATTTTTTTGTTTTGTTTTTTGAAAAAATAAAAAATAAACACTTATTAAATTCTTTCAAACCTTTATAACTTCTCCAATACACATATTTTTCTTAACTTTTCACATACCTATTGTAAACAATGATTTTCCTTTTTGCTTTCTCCTTCTTGAGTTCTCACTTTCATACTTTCAACTTCAGTGACTACGTATGCAAACAGTAAGTGTTATTTTTATTTTTTCCTTCTTAACTTTTTCTTTTGTTTACTGTTTTAATATTAACAGTGATTTTCCTTTTTTCTTTCTCCTTCTTTAGTTCTCACTTTTACACTTCCAACTTCAATGACTACGTATGCAAACAGTAAGTGTTATTTTTGTTTTCTCCTTAACTTTTAATGTTATTTAATCTTTTTATAAACCCTCACAAAAAGAAAAATGTGATTATAATTTTTCCTTCTTAACTTTTTCTTTTGTTTACTGTTTTAATATTAACAGTGATTTTCCTTTTTTCTTTCTCCTTCTTTAGTTCTCACTTTTACACTTCCAACTTCAATGACTACGTATGCAAACAGTAAGTGTTATTTTTGTTTTCTCCTTAACTTTTAATGTTATTTAATCTTTTTATAAACCCTCACAAAAAGAAAAATGTGATTATAATTTCTCCTTCTTAACTTTTTCTTTTGTTTACTGTTTTAATATTGTTCAATGGTTTTTTTGATTTTATTTTTGAATCTTTTATTTATTAATTTAATTTTATTTTTAATTTTTTAATATGATTAAAGTTGGATAAATATAAACTCTCACAAAAAGAAAAATGAATTTTTTTAATGTGATTCTTTTTTTAATGTGATTGTAGTTTGTTTAGTAATTAAAAAAATGTGATTAACTAATTGTTAATGTTATTTAATCTTTTTATTTAATTTTTTAATATGATTAAAGTTAGATAAATAATGCTTTAATATCATTAAAGTTAGATAAATATAAACTCTCACAAAAAGAAAAATGTGATTATAATGAGTTGAATGATTATTTTTTTTAATGTGATTGTAGTTAGTTTAATAGTTAAAAAAATGTGATTAACTAATTTTTAATGTTAGTTGAATGATTTTTTTTTTAATGTGATTGTAGTTAGTTTAGTAGTTAAAAAAATGTGATTAACTAATTTTTAATGTTATTTAATCTTTTTATTTAATTTTTTAATATGATTAAAGTTAGATAAATAATGTTTTAAACTCTCACAAAAAGAAAAATGTGATTATAATTAGTTGAATGATTCTTTTTTTTAATGTGATTGTAGTTAGTTTAATAGTTAAAAAAATGTGATTAACTAATTTTTAATGTTATTTAATCTTTTTATTTACTGTTTTAATTTTATTTTTAATTTTTTAATATGATAAACTCTCACAAAAAGAAAAATATGATTATAATTAGTTGAATGATTCTTTTTTTTAATGTGATTGTAGTAGTTTAATAGTTAAAAAAATGTGATTAACTAATTTTTAATGTTATTTAATCTTTTATTTACTATTTTAATTTTATTTTTAATTTTTCAATTTTTTAATATGATTAAAGTTAGATAAATATAAACTCTCACAAAAATAAAAATGTGATTGTAATTAGTTGAATGATTCTTTTTTTAATGTAATTATAGTTAGTTTAATAGTTAAAAAAAATGTGATTAACTAATTTTTAATGTTATTTAATCTTTTTATTTACTATTTTACTTTTATTTTAAATTTTTAAATTTTTTAATATGATTAAAGTTAGATAAATATAAACTCTCACAAAAAGAAAAATGTGATTGTAATTAGTTGAATGATTCTTTTTTTAATGTGATTGTAGTTAGTTTAATAGTTAAAAAAATGTGATTAACTAATTTTTAATGTTATTTAATCTTTTTGTTTACTATTTTAATTTTATTTTTAATTTTTTAATATGATTAAAGTTAGATAAATATAAACCCTCACAAAAAGAAAAATGTGATTATAATTTCTCCTTCTTAACTTTTTCTTTTGTTTACTGTTTTAATATTGTAATTAATCAAAAATTAGTTCAATGATTTTTTTTAATGTGAAATCTTTTTATTTACTATTTTAATTTTAATTTTGATTTCTTAATATGATTAAAGTTAGATAAATATAAACTCTCACAAAAAGAAAAAATGTGATTATAATTAGTTGAATGATTCTTTTTTTAATGTGATTGTAGTTAGTTTAATAGTTAAAAAAATGTGATTAACTAATTTTTAATGTTATTTAATCTTTTTATTTACTATTTTAATTTTATTTTCAATTTTTTAATATGATTAAAGTTAGATAAATATAAACTCTCACAAAAAGAAAAATGTGATTATAATTAGTTGAATGATTCTTTTTTTTAATGTGATTGTAGTTAGTTTAATAGTTAAAAAAATGTGATCAACTAATTTTTAATGTTATTTAATCTTTTTATTTATTATTTTAATTTTATTTTCAATTTTTTAATATGATTAAAGTTAGATAAAATAAAACTCTCACAAAAAGAAAAATGTGATTATAATTAGTTGAATGATTCTTTTTTTTAATGTGATTGTAGTTAGTTTAATAGTTAAAAAAAAATGTGATTAACTAATTTTTAATGTTATTTAATCTTTTTATTTACTATTTTAATTTTATTTTTAATTTTTTAATATGATAAACTTTCACAAAAATAAAAATGTGATTGTAATTAGTTGAATGATTCTTTTTTTTAATGTGATTGTAGTTAGTTTAATAGTTAAAAAAATGTGATTAACTAATTTTTAATGTTATTTAATCTTTTTATTTAATTTTTAATTTTATTTTTAATTTTTCAATTTTTTTATATGATTAAAGTTAGATAAATATAAACTCTCACAAAAATAAAAATGTGTTTGTAATTAGTTGAATGATTCTTTTTTTAATGTGATTGTAGTTAGTTTAATAGTTAAAAAAATGTGATTAACTAATTTTTAATGTTATTTAATCTTTTTATTTGCTATTTTAATTTTATTTTCAATTCTTTAATATGATTAAAGTTAGATAAATATAAACTTTCAGAAAAAGAAAAATGTGATTATAATTAGTTGAATGATTCTTTTTTTTAATGTGATTGTAGTTAGTTTAATAGTTAAAAAAATGTGATTAACTAATTTTTAATGTTATTTAATTTTTATTTACTATTTTACTTTTATTTTTAATTTGTGCAAAAGTTGTTATCAAAAAGTTGAATATCATTATGGTCACATTGTTTGTCGTCACTGCCTACATGATGATATTGATATTATAACAAGGTAATTTTCTTTAGGTAAATAATTACTATGTACAATAATAATTCAAACTTAATAAGTGTTTTAATTTTTTATTAGGTACAATATTTCCTTTTAACAAGCGTCCTTTTTTTTTTTTGTTGATAAGATACAATGTTAACCTTGTGGTCAAAGACAACACTGGTTCAATAAATCTTACTGTTCAAGATAAACGGGCAGAGTTTATTTTGCGATGTCAACCATCATATTTGAAGAATATGAGATCAAAGGTAGGAAATTATAAAATTTATTATAAATAACTTATTCTTACTTTTTCAAACACAAACTTATAATTCCAAAATTTTAGAGGATAATGGCGTTAGAATGATTAAAGATTATATTGCGTCATGCCAAGACCGTGCCTATGCATTTATCATACCTGTACCAACAATGCCACGTCAACTAGATTGTGCACCGTGCGTCACCTTTGTTTTAAATATAGATTGGTCTGAAGAATGTCAGAAAGGAAAAAAAAAAATGTAAGTATAACTTTTTTATTTTATAACATTTTATAAATACATAATATATGTTTGTTCATTAATTATGATACTAACTATCATGTTGACAATGCAGGAATGCTGATGGAAGGCCCACAACAATTTAGATTTTAGTTATTTTTTGTTTTACTTATTCAGTGAATTTTGAACAAATGTAATAAATTCTTATTTTTATTACTTTAATTATGCAACGTCAATATTTTCTTTTAAAATTAAATATATTTTATGCTAACAATTTAAAAATATGTTTAACATAGCTATGAATGGTTTTTTTTTTTTATTTAAATTTAATCCCGTGCATAGCACGGGTGATATGCTAGTTATATATTAAATAAAAGGGGGTTTTTAACCCCAAGCCTTATGGAAGCTCCAATCTCCCAATCTAAATTTTCTGATTTTTTGATTTTAAAAAAAAAAAATCTTAGCATTTATTAACATCTCCCAACTCTCAAGTCTTACCCTCATAATAAAACTTTAATGCATTAAGAACAAGCATAAAAAAAATTCTTTGAAATCCAACACATATGAATTCCTTGAAAAGTCCCAACACATATGATTATTATCCATCGTAATAACACTTTAATGCATTAAGAACAAACATAAAAAAAAATTCTTGAAAAGTCCAACACATATTATTACTATCAAAATATTAAACTTTAATATAATATAATAAAAAAAAAAGACATTTAATTCCTTGAAAAGTTCAACACATATGATTATTATCAAAATATTAAACTTTAATATAATATAAAAAAGGAAAAAAAGAAGACATTTAAAAAAAATATATATTTAAAAATCACAATTCACATATATAGAAAATTGTAAAACAATAAAATAGAAGGGCATTCATGTCTACACATTTTTTTTTATAAGATCTCCTCCATTATAATAAGATAGCACTTTATTTCTCTCATCTTATAATCTATATATATATATATATATATATATATTATATTATCTATACTATATATTAAGTAAAATGAGGTTTTTAACTCTCAAGACCTGTGAGAATTTTAATATCCCAATCTGAATTTTCTAAATTTGTTATTTTTTATTTAAAAAAAATCTCAGCATTTATTGATTTGGTCAAAATCCCCTAATCAGTATTTATCAAATTTTTTCAATCCACATGTCTTTCAACATGCCTGCATTTATTGATTTGGTCAAAATCTCTTAATCAGCATTTAAAATCTCATCATACAAATAATTATAGATACAATCCATGTATAATTATTGCAGTACCCTTTTCAACTTCTCCCATACACTATGGTTAGTGATAAGATTGTTAAATTATTTTTATAAAAAATCTTAAAAAACATAATTTATATATTAAAAAAAATCTAAAATATCTATAATTATCTCATGCATAGCACGGGTGATAGAGTAGTCTATATATTAAGGAAAAGGGAGTTTCTAACCCCAAGCCTTGTGGGAGCTCCAATATCCCAATCTAAATTTCTTGATTTTTTTTATTTAAAAAAAAAAAAACTCAGCATTTATTGACTTCTCCTATATCTACTCCTATGCCTTTTTCAACTTCTCCCATACACTATGGCTAGTGATGAGATTGTTAAATTATTTTTATAAAAAATCTTAAAAAAATAATTTGTATATTAAAAAAAGATATAAAACAAACATAAATTCTTATTAAATCTATCTATCTATCTATCTATCTATCTATCTATCTATATCTATCTATACTATATATTAAGCAAAATGGGGTTTTTAACCCCAAGCCTTGTGGGAGCTCCAATCTCCCAATCTAAATTTTTTGATTTTTTGATTTAATTTTTTTTTTAAGCATTTATGAACTTCTCCCAACTTCCAAGTCTTACCCTCATAATAACACTTTAATGCATTAAGAACAAGCATAAAAAAATTTCTTTGAAATTCAACACATATGAATTCCTTGAAAAGTCCTAACACATATGATTATTATCCCTCATAATAACATTTTAATGCATTAAGAACAAGTATAAAAAAAATTTCTTGAAATGTCCAACACATATGATTATTATCAAAATATTAAACTTTAATATAATATAATAAAAAAAACATTTAATTCCTTGAAAAGTCCAACACATATGATTATTATCAAAATATTAAACTTTAATATAATATAAAAAAGGAAAAAAAATAAGACATTAAAAAAAAAAATTTAAAAATCACAATTCACATATATGCCTTGTGGGAGTTCCAATCTCCCAATCTAAATTTCCTGATTTTTTTATTTAAACAAAAAAATCTTAGCATTTATTAACTTTTCCCAACTCCCAAGTCTTACCTTCATAATAACACTTTAATGCATTAAAAACAAGTATAAAAAAATTCTTTGAAATCCAACACATATGAATTCCTTGAAAAGTCCCAACACATATGATTATTATTCCTCATAATAATACTTTAATGCATTAAGAACAAGTATAAAAAAAAAATTCTTGAAATGTCCAACACATATGATTATTATCAAAATATTAAATTTTAATATAATATAATAAAAAAAAGACATTTTAATTCCTTGAAAAGTCCAACACATATAATTATTATCAAAATATTAACTTTAAATAATATAAAAAAGGAAAAAAAATAAGACATTTAAAAATCACAATTTACATATATATATAATTGTAAATACAATCTGTACCTAGCATGGGTGATATGCTAGTTATATATTAAGCAAAATGAGATTTTTAACCCCAAGTCCTGTGGGAGTTTCAATATGTCAATTCTAATTTTCTAATTTTTTGTTTTTTTTTTTAAAAAAAAATTAACCTCAGCATTTAATAATTTCTCTCAACCCACAAGACTTTTTGACTTCTCTCATAATTACTGTAGTACCTTTTTCAAAACAAATAATTTTATATTAAAAAAAATTTAAAACAAATATAAATATTTATATATATATATATTATATATTATATCTATCTATTTATTTATCTCTATCTCTGATCACAAGTTTTGTGGGAGTTCCAATATCTGAACCTTAATTGCTTAATTTTTTTTTTATTTTTTTTTTGAAAAAAAAAAACTTAGCACTTATTAAATTCTTCCAAGTGTTTTTAACTTCTCCAATACACACACTCTTTTTAACTTTTCACATACCTATTGCAAACAGTGAGTCTCCTTTTTGTTTTCTCCTTCTTGACTTCTCACTTCTACACTTTCAACTTCAGTGACCACGTATGCAAACAGTAAGTCTTCTTTTTGTTTTCTCCTTCTTGACTTTTCCTTTTGTTTAATGTTTTATATTGTAGTTAGATAGCGCATAAAAATATTTGTGATTTGTCTAACGAATAAAAAATTATAATTTGATTTTTTAATATGATTGAAATTAGATAAATATAAACATTCACAAAGAGAAAAATGTGATTATAATTAGTTGAATGATTCTTTTTTTTTTTTTAAATGCGATTGTAGTTAGTTTAATAGTTTTTTTTTTCATTTATTTATTTTATTATGGAAAAATGTGATATGATTGTAATTTGTTCAATGGCACTTTTTTTTAATATGATTGTTGTAATTAGTTCAATGGTTTTTTTTTTTTTAACGATATTTAATCTTTTTATTTACTATTTTAATTTTATTTTTGATTTTTTAATATGATTGAAATTAGATAAATATAAACCTCACAAAGAGAAAAATGTGATTATAATTAGTTGAATGATTCTTTTTTTTAATGTAATTGTAGTTAGTTTAATAGTTCTTTTTTTTCATTTATTTATTTTATTATGGGAAAAATGTGATGTGATTATAGTTTGTTCAATGACTTTTTTTTAATATGATTGTTGTAGTTAGTTCAATGGTTTTTTTTTTAATGTTATTTAATCTTTTTATTTACTATTTTAATTTTATTTTTGATTTTTTAATATGATTGAAGTTAGATAAATATAAACCCCTCACAAAGAGAAAAATGTGATTATAATTAGTTGAATGATTCTTTTTTTTTTTAATGTGATTGTAGTTAATTTAATAGTTCTTTTTTTTTCATTTATTTATTTTATTTTGGGAAAAATGTGATGTGATTATAGTTTATTCAATGGCTCTTTTTTTTAATATAATTGTTGTAGTTAGTTCAATGGTTTTTTTTTTTAATGTTATTTAATCTTTTTATTTACTATTTTAATTTTATTTTTTAATATGATTGACGTTAGATAAACATAAACACTCACAAATAAAAAAATGTTGATTGTAGTTAGTTCAATGGTTATTTTTTTTTAATGTGATTGTTTAGTCAATGGTTCTTTTTTTCATTTTTTATTTTTTTTATTATGGGAAAAATGTGATGTAATTGTAGTGTGGTGGCCGAATAAATGGCAAGGATGGGGGAGGTATATCTTAAGAGCTGTACTCTAGCCGGCGTACATCCCGCATAGACATGGAGGCCGAATAGGGAAGGATCCCTAGGGCCGAATAATGGAAAATAATAATGATTGAAAAAATAGGCTCTGGTCCCGAGGATCATAAAAAGAACAAGTATAAATATAGAGGCAACGAACTAGAAAAGGTATGTAAGAAAATCACTTCTAATAACTTAGTAAACAAGCTTTCTCGAGAAAAACTGACTTGTCCGTCGGAGTGCTAATTCCGGCACCCCCGACCGGAGTACTTGTGTCTTTGCAGGTGACTAGCAGAGGATCATCAGCGTCTCCCAGGATCCGAAGAGTATTTCCAACCCATTTCCCCACAATTGGCGCCGTCTGTGGGAATACTCGAATACATCCATGGAAGACGTGACCGAAGATCCTCCGATAGCCACCGACGCGACCACACAGGTAGACGACCTCACCCCAGCTAACATGCTCGGAAAAGAGACCATCGCGGCACGACGCGCCCTGAACTTCGATTCGCCAACGACCTCAGCGCAAGAAACAATGCAGGCTATTATAGAACAAGCAAAGCAGAACGAACAGAGGCTCGAGAACATGATCGCTGAGAACGAACGACTCCGTCAGGATTTGGCCCTGGAGGTAGCAAAATCGAGAGAGGCCATGCGCGAGGAACCAGAGCGACCTCCGAAGGCGGACGGACAAAGACCTCGGGCCCGACCAAAAGATACCAGTAGCGACTCCAACTCATCATCCACGGAGCTCGACGCAAGGGGACGGTCCGAAACCTCCAGCTCCTCGAAAAAGATCTGCGAACAAGGAACAAGCGCAGGAGAATCAGCTCAAACGAGGAAGACCAGCACGATCCTTTCGTTCGACGGATCGCAAGGGCATCCCTGCCCAAGAAATTCAAAGCCCCGTCATTCACTCTTTACGACGGAAAATCAGACCCCACTGATCATATCCGTCATTACAAACAGGCCATGACGCTACACGCAGACAATGAAGCCCTCATGTGCCGAATATTCCCTAGCAGCCTAGGTCCACTAGCCGTCAGGTGGTATTACAAGTTGGAGCCAGCTTCGGTTAAAAGCTTCCGACAACTGCAGAAATCCTTCAGGGCCAGGTTTATCACCAACGAGGTACAACCGAAACAGGCCGACTCCCTCTGGGCTATGCAGATCCAGTCGGGAGAGACGCTCAGAGCGTATTCGGCGCGATATTGGGAGTGCTTCAATCTTGTTGACGACGCTTGCAACGACTCCATGGCCATCACCGCCTTCAAAATGGGTTTACATCCTGACAGTGCTCTGCGCAGTTCCCTGACCAGAAGGCCCCCCAAAACAGTTTGGGCACTAATGAAGAAGGTTGAAGAATACTGTAAGGTCGAAGATGATGCCATAAGAATAAAAGCCGGACAAACCTCCAGCAAAACGGCCCTCCCCGAAATCGCTCGACCAATAAGCTCCGTACCGCCACCGAGCCCTGAGCCCCGGCAACGAGCCAAGCGGGATAAGAGGCGGGACTCCCGCCGATCGAGCGATCAGTGCTCCCACCGAATGAACGAACAATTACAAGTCGACAGCAGACGCTCAAGGCGAACCGACAAAAAATATACGGAGTTAACAGAGCCGATCGCAGCAATAATGACCAAAGTCCAGCACCTTCCATTTTTCAAGTGGCCGTCAAAGATGGTGGGGCCTCCCGACACACGGAGGAGGGACAGACGATGCGAATACCACAAAGATCACGGCCACGAAACCGAGAGTTGTTATGCGCTAAAGGATCATCTGGAGGAACTAGTACAAGATGGTCGACTGCAACAATACGTGGGCAAGGGGAAGCCAACCAAAGCATTAGCCCTGAGACAGGATTCACCCCCGCTTGGTGTGATCCACATAATCTACAGTTTGCCGGCATCCCCGACCGTGCATACAATCCAATCACACCCGATCCTCCAAAAGAATAACTTGTCAACTGGCAAGCCCAGAGAAACTCAGACAATTAAGTTCGATGACTCCGACCTCGTTGGAACGAAGGCCAGCCACGTCGATCCTTTGGTCGTCAAATTACGCGTACGACAGTTCAGCGTTGAACGCATTCTCGTAGATCCAGGCAGCACTTCGGAAATTTTGTACTACAGAACTTTTGTTGAACTCGGTCTCAACGCGTCGGACCTATCCCCGTCCTCTCAACCACTGTTCGGCTTCAACGCGAATCCAGAGTACCCATTGGGGAAGGTCGTGCTCCCTGTTCGAGCGGGCTCAAAAACGGTTGACGTGGAATTCTTGGTTGTTAAGCTTCCGTCACCATATAACGCCATCATGGGACGTCCCTGGTTGCACCTCATGAAGGCTGTCCCAAGCACCTACCATCAGCTTATGCGCTTCCCAACAGACCGCGGCGTTGAGGAAATCCGTGGCTCACCGCAATTCCTGCCAACATAGATCTTAGGGAGATCCATTTACGGACCCGACTTGTGGGATCCGATGCTTGTACTGATGCCACGTTTTAATGAAACATCGACTTTCTTTCACTCCAGGCAACTTAGGGCCGAATAAGTCTCCGGATTCGGAGCCCCCTTTGGTGCATGACACCTTAGGGCCGAACAAGTCTCCGGATTCGGAGCGCCCTTCGTGGATATCACGATTGGCCAAATAAGTCTCCGGATTCGGAGCCCCCTTTGGTGCATGACACCTTAGGGCCGAATAAGTCTCCGAATTCGGAGCGCCCTTCGTGGATATCACGATTGGCCAAAATAAGTCTCCGATTCGGAGCCCCCTTGGTGCATGACACCTTGGCCGAACAAGTCTCCGGATTCGGAGCCCCCTTTGGTGCATGACACCTTAGGGCCAAACAGTCTCCGAATTCGGAGCCCCCTTTGGGCATGACATTAGGGCCGAACAAGTCTCCGGATTCGGAGCCCCCTTTGGTGCATAACACCTTAGGGCCGAACAAGTCTCCGATTCGGAGCGCCCTTGTGGATGTCACGATTGGCCCAATTAAGTCTCCGGATTCGGAGCCCCCTTTGGTGCATGACACTTAGGGCGAATAAGTCTCCGGATTCGGAGCGCCCTTCGTGGATATCACGATTGGCCAAAATAAGTCTCCGGATTCGGAGCCCCCTTTGGTGCATGACACCTTAGGGCCGAACAAGTCTCCGGATTCGGAGCCCCTTCGTGGATGTCACGATTGGCCAAATTAAGTCTCCGGATTCGGAGCCCCTTTGGTGCATGACACCTTAGGGCCGAACAAGTCTCGGATTCGGAGCGCCCTTCGTGGATATCACGATTGGCCAAAATAAGTCTCCGGATTCGGAGCCCCCTTTGGTGCATGACACCTTAGGGCCGAACAAGTCTCCGGATTCGGAGCGCCTTCGTGGATATCACGATTGCCCAATTAAGTCTCCGGATTCGGAGCCCCCTTTGGTGCATGACACCTTAGGGCCGAACAAGTCTCCGATTCGGAGCGCCCTTCGTGGATATCACGATTGGCCAAAATAAGTCTCCGGATTCGGAGCCCCCTTTGGTGCATGACACCTTAGGGCAAATAAGTCTCCGGATTCGGAGCCCCCTTTGGGCATGACACCTTAGGGCCGAAAAGTCTCCGGATTCGGAGCCCCCTTTGGTGCATGACACCTTAGGGCCGAACAAGTCTCCGGATTCGGAGCGCCCTTCGTGGATATCACGATTGGCAAAATAAGTCTCCGGATTCGGAGCGCCCTTCGTGGATGTCACGATTGGCCAATAAGTCTCCGGATTCGGAGCCCCTTTGGTGCATGACACCTTAGGGCCGAACAAGTCTCCGGATTCGGAGCGCCCTTCGTGGATGTCACGAGGCCAATTAAGTCTCCGGATTCGGAGCCCCCTTTGGTGCATGACACCTTAGGGCGACAAGTCTCCGAATTCGGAGCGCCCTTCGTGGATATCACGATTGGCCAAAATAAGTCTCCGGATTCGGAGCCCCCTTTGGTGCATGACACCTTAGGGCCGAACAAGTCTCCGGATTCGGAGCGCCCTTCGTGGATGTCACGATGGCCCAATTAAGTCTCCGGATTCGGAGCCCCTTTGGTGCATGACACCTTAGGGCCGAACAAGTCTCCGATTCGGAGCGCCCTTCGTGGATATCACGATTGGCCAAAATAAGTCTCCGGATTCGGAGCCCCCTTTGGTGCATGACACCTTAGGGCCGAACAAGTCTCCGGATTCGGAGCGCCCTTCGTGGAATCACGATTGGCCAAATAAGTCTCCGGATTCGGAGCCCCCTTTGGTGCATGACCCTTAGGGCCGAACAAGTCTCCGGATTCGGAGCGCCCTTCGTGGATATCACGATTGGCCAAAATAAGTCTCCGATTCGGAGCCCCCTTTGGTGCATGACACCTTAGGGCCGAACAAGTCTCCGGATTCGGAGCGCCCTTCGTGGATATCACGATTGGCCAAAAAGTCTCCGGATTCGGAGCCCTTTGTGCATGACACCTTAGGGCCGAACAAGTCTCCGGATTCGGAGCGCCCTTCGTGGATATCACGATGGCCCAAATAAGTCTCCGGATTCGGAGCCCCTTTGGTGCATGACACCTTAGGGCCGAACAAGTCTCCGAATTCGGAGCGCCCTTCGTGGATATCACGATTGGCCAAAATAAGTCTCCGGATTCGGAGCCCCCTTTGGTGCATGACACCTTAGGGAACAAGTCTCCGGATTCGGAGCCCCTTTGGTGCATGACACCTTAGGGCCAAAAGTCTCCGGATTCGGAGCCCCCTTTGGTGCATGACACCTTAGGGCGAAATAAGTCTCCGGATTCGGAGCCCCTTTGGTGCATGACACCTTAGGGCCGAACAAGTCTCCGGATTCGGAGCGCCCTTCGTGGATATCACGATTGGCCAAAATAAGTCTCCGGATTCGGAGCCCCTTTGGTGCATGACACCTTAGGGCCGAACAAGTCTCCGAATTCGGAGCGCCCTTCGTGGATATCACGATTGGCCAAAATAAGTCTCCGGATCGGAGCCCCTTTGGTGCATGACACCTTAGGGCCGAACAGTCTCCGAATTCGGAGCCCCTTCGTGGATACACCGAGGGCCAAAACAAGTACTGTTCGCCAGACAAGGCATGTCTTATTCGGCCCACGAGGACGACCCATTAAGGTTTAATCCACGTTCCGCCTGAAGCAAGGGCCGATTCCTGAACGAAGGAAAAATATTTAAGCAAAAATATCTAAGCTACACAAACGTTCGGTAGCAAGCTGTTAAACCATACGAAATGACCTGCCTAATCATTAAAGTTGGAATTAGGAACGTCCATCTGGCATAACTAAACAAAAGATTTTCTTCAGAGTGAGACTCAATCATATAAAATAATACTTTTTATTTGATTTAAAAGTTGTTACATAGACGCAATCCGCGTTCAAACATTACAATATCTATCTCTAACTTCTAAGACAAATCACGCATCGATCTAGCCGCGCCCGAATCGGCATGTCGCTGGGCCTCTGACACCATCGACAATGTCAAGGCCAAGATCCAAGACAAGAGAGGTTAGGGGCAACGGTCGTCGTGTCTCCTTTCGGGGCGATCTGCTTCAACGACCTGGAGATTGACGTGTTTCCAGTTTCTCCTTTCAGCGGTCCACCTCCTACATCGGAGAATCCCCCGCCGCAAACCGTGTGAGCGCCAGGTTCCAGCCGGAATCTCAGCCCCTGCGACTATCATCACCACCTGATGGTGACAACACTTGACCACCCCACGCGATAGATGTTTGATTGCATGAGGCGCTCCTACCGCTTTTATTCTCAATAAAGGCCGCGATCTCGAGGCCCAAATCCCGAGGCGATTTTATCAATGTTAAATCCCACGAGACAAGCGTCGGTCAACATTCTCCACGACCTAGTTAACCCAACGGTTGGCAAAAACGCACGCGCACAGGCTGCGCAAGGCCAAAGATTTATCCCACTCAATCCAATCGGCCAGACTTCTTCAAAATTTCAACGACATACGCCGCAATGGCTTTATTAAAAAGTAAACGGCCATTGCATGCGTTCCGACCACGCACAACAAATCAAAGTATCAATTTAACACGCCGAATGCAGTCAACAAAGCGTTTTCTTCTTTTTTATATATATATACGACCAACCAAGAAATTACATAATAGCAAACGCGACCAGCGTTCGAACTTTACAATAATTAAAGTCAGACGGCATCGCCCTCATCCTCACTCTTTTCAACCTCGAAAGCAGAAAACGGAAAATCCTCATTGTGATAGAGAGGTGACGCCGCATCAATGCCTGACAAGCGAAGAGATTCGGCGACTTGAGATGCCTTGATCCAACCGTGCCTGAACCCACGATTTTCACATCGGCAAACCTCTTCGGCAAGCGTCTCCTTAGTCTTTTGGATTCCAACCAAGCGCCCCTCATGAAAACCTTTTTCATAAGACCTCCCCTTGGCGGACTCCAATGCGAACATGCTGGCCGTTTCTCGATCGGCAATGGCAGCACTTATAAGCCGACTGGTAACCCTCTCTTCCACGATTGGATTCGGATTCACCTGCCCAGCCGGTTGCGGCTGAGCCGCTCTGATCTCTCTTAACTCACGTTCAGCCGCCTCCACGCGAGCCTCTAAACTACGGATACGCTCTTCCTTCTTCTCCATTTCTCGACGGGCGGCGCGCAATCGCATTCCGACTTCATAAGCCGTATAGAGCCTTTCACCGCCCCATGAATGCCCTCGCGAAATACTTCGTAGTCCTGACGACCGACCATTGACTGCTGCACTTCCGGAGGAAATATTTGTCGAGCAAATTCGACAGCCACGTCTGGATCTCGAACGATCGAGTCCGCTTCTGTCATAGGTTTATTCCTCACAAATACTGCGAAACTTAATGGGCGCGGATTCGCGTCTGGTCTCCTATCAACTTGGGCGTGTGGCGATTTCCCCTGGGACTGCCTATCCCGTCTGGGCGACCTACTACGACGTCTAGGAGACTGACGCCTCTGTCGACCCATAGCACTCTTACTCCCAGCTCGCAAGGGCGCACCACGGTGTTCACTTTGCCTCATGTCACCACCAAGCTCAGCCAATGTCTTGGCTTCCCCTTTGCTGTTAAAGAAGAGTTTGTTGGACATTCGTACAATTGATATTCTCTCAGGAGTCTTAATCAGATAAGATACCAGACTCTTAAAAGCTATCCCTTTAATCATTTAACGCTCGCAGAGGCAGCACGATCGAGGCAAGTTCATTAATCGCGACACCCAATCGACTGACGCCGACTAAGTTAAGGGCCGAGGATCAGTAGGCAGTGAAATTGCAAATGGTGATTTTGATGGAATATGTATTGAATCTGCAGAAAACTAAAGTTTGGATAAACAATATGCAATATACGGCTTGTTTAGAATAGTAACCCCCTGGGGCAAGGGCAGATTCATCCATGTACGGCCAAAATACCCCAGCCGGCTCACGAATCGATCCAGAAGTCCTTATCATAAACCCCCTGGGGCAGGGCAGATTCATCATGTATACGGCCAAATACCCCAGCCGGCTCACGAATCGATCCAGAAGTCCTTATAACCCCCGGGGCAAGGGCGATTCATCAATGTGTACGGCCAAACTACCCCAGCCGGCTCACGAATCGATCCAGAGTCCTTATCATAAACCCCCGGGGCAAGGGCCGATTCGTCAATATAAGGGCCGAAATCATTGAAATCTAGGCAGTGAAATTGCAAATGGTGATTTTGATGGAATATGCATTGAATCTGCAGAAAACTAAAGATAAACAATAGTTCCAAATAAAATCACTCGGACCAAATTCAGGGTTTCCCCACAATATATGCAATCCCATTTTACCAAATGCATTGATGAACACAGCATTCATTCATTAAAGTTAAACCACAGAACTCCTTTATACAAAGCGTGCGGCGGTAAAGCAAAAAATTACAAGGAAAATTTTCATCAATAAATTGCGCACAGATGTTAACCAATTTATACATGAAAACTACCCTGGATCAACAAAGCATTATCCAAAAGAAGGAAAAACAAAAACAAAAAGACGGCTGCCTAATAAACGGCCCCCAGATCACTCGTCGGTATCAGATTCAAGTGGCTCAACATCCACCTGTTCATAAGGTATCGGCAAGTCCAATGTAACCTCAGCGGCGGCAAGGGCCCTGAGCCAGCCATGTTTGAACCCGCGATTCTCAAACTTGGACACTTCTTCAACATATTCTGATAGAGCGGCCCCCCTCCCTGCTTCGAAGGCCTCCGATTCAGCTTTTTCGCGAGCCGCCTTAAGCTCCTCTAACTGAGCTTCCGCCTCAGCAAGTGCCTCCTTGGAAAGTTTGAGCGACTCCGCGCTCACATTCGCTCTACCCTCAGCATCAATACGAAGCTGTTCGGCCACACGAGCCCTCTCTTTCTCCGCTTCGGCCCTCGCGCTCTCCATTTCAGCTCTCATAATTTCGAACTCGGCCCTGCTTTTTTGACCCTGCACCTCTGTTTGCAAATGGTCAATTCTCCCGAGAGCATCACGAAGACGGCGACCCAAGTCGGTGATCCTTCCGACCGTCTGCAAAACAACTCGGTATGATTAGACGCGTTCAACAAAGAAGGCGAAATAAAGATGACCTACCAGGAGTGCCGATTGAGCAGTTAGGGCAACGGCCATAATGTCAGGCACGGCACCAAAGGCTTTGTTGTCAGCCGGCAGAGAAATCGAAGCCGCTAAGCTCAGAGCCACGGCAGGATCCTCGGCGGCTGAAGCGTCGGATAAAATCGGCACATCCCTGATTTTTGGCTGAATAACGGAGCGATCGCGTCCGTTTCTTCAAGCCGAGGCCGTTTGCTAGCAGAACCAGCTTCTGAACTCGCTTCCCCTTCGGCACCGCGTTTTTGGCCTTGCTCCGGAATCGGCCGTTTCTCATCAATTTGTCCTCCACCCTCTTTTTCCGTATCGGACGCAACGACCACTATCTCCTCCGAATCGGGTACGGACGGCTTGATCGAGCTGGGATCTAATACGGCACATTCAGCCTTCTTTCGGGCGGCCATGCGCTCCGCATTTCTTTTGCGGGCCATCTGCGTCAGGCTTTCCTTCGCCATACCCTCAAAGAAATCGCCGGGTAGATCCCCCAAATTTGCAAAAATATCCCCGGAAGAGAAATCTGTTCGTCCCGAGGCGGATGGCTCGGTGGCCTCAAATGCCGAGCGTATAACCTCGTCGCCTTCTACTATTCTCTCAGTAGACCCCCCCTCCGGATCGGCGACCACTTCAACGCTGGGCTCGGCGTCTTCTCCCGAATCAGGAGCTACGAGACCGATCTGCCTAAGGTTTTTGAAGCTGGGGAAGATAAGCGCCGAGAGCTGTTGATCGCCGACTGGAATCGGAATGTTATCTGCGGCCGAGAAAGTAGTATAAGTGGGTTCGTACCGAAGGAGAATATGGGCGGCTCTCCCCTGCCGTTGTACGTTTGGACGACCGAAATACCTGAGTGCAGTCTTGACTTCCCCAAGAACCGCGTCGTCAACCGAAGTCAGAATCTTCTTCAACCTATTACCTGCGGAAAACGAAAAGCGATTTAGAAGAAAAAGCCGAATAAGAGGCAGACCAACAAACAGGACATCGCGTGGCAACCTGGATCGCCCTTATGTCTGGGAATAGGGTCCAGGCGATCCTCTCCTTCAGCGAACTCCCAATTACCTCGAACGTTGACCATCACGTCGTCAACCCGTTTGCCAGAACTGGCAAGCATAGTCACCAAGTGATGGTCGGTATCTTTGGCCCTGAGAAAGTATCGCCCCAGCCGACCGGAGGATTTGGCTAGGGAGTAACAATGCCGAATGGCCGGAATCCCAAGGTTAATCCTAAGGCGTCGGTTCAACTCTAAGATCCCCATAATGATTCGAAAGAAATTTACGTTGGGTTGAGAGGGAATCAAACCCCAATATCGAAGAACGGCCCTAAGGAGCGGGTGTAGGGGAAAACGGACACCGCCCTCCGCAATGGATAAAAGAGGGAATACGATCGTGTTCTGATCTTCCCTCTCCATGTCAAGAGCATTGTCCGTTACAAGGGATAAATGGACATCGTCAGGAATGGAAAAATGCTGCCGGAAGCCGGAGACGCGACCCTCAGAAAGGAGGTCTTTCAAATGTTTGGCCATCCTAGCAAGGAGCTAAGTATTCGCCGAAGCTAAAATAGCAAATAGAAAAATAGGATTACAAAGAAGGAATAAGAAAACTTACGAAGAACAGATGAGACAAAGGAAGGCGGGAGAAGCTGCAGAAGACGCGAGTCACGGAGGGATATGCACTGGCAATCCAAAAGTCTCAAAAAGATCGACGAAATATGGATTCGAAAGGGCCAAAGTTTCAAATCGCAATAAATGCTGAGGTATACATGAATAGAGCGGGAAAGCGCAATGATGAGCAAAAGGCGCGTGCTTCCTGACATGTTGGGGCGCGCGAAGCCGCCTGACACTAAATTCCTCAAATTCCGAACCAAACACGCCGATTTACTGACCGTCAACAGGGAGTTCGGGGGGCAATTGTGGTGGCCGAATAAATGGCAAGGATGGGGGAGGTATATCTTAAGAGCTATACTCTAGCCGGCGTACATCCCGCATAGACATGGAGGCCGAATAGGGAAGGATCCCTAGGGCCGAATAATGGAAAATAATAATGATTGAAAAAGTAGGCTCTGGTCCCGAGGATCATAAAAAGAACAAGTATAAATATAGAGGCAACGAACTAGAAAAGGTATGTAAGAAAATCACTTCTAATAACTTAGTAAACAAGCTTTCTTGAGGAAAACTGACTTGTCCGTCGGAGTGCTAATTCCGGCACCCCCGACCGGAGTATTACTTGTGTCTTTGCAGGTGATAGCAGAGGATCATCAGCGTCTCCCAGGATCCGAAGAGTATTTCCAACCCATTTCCCCACAGTAGTTTGTTAATTGGTTTTTTTTTAATGTGATTTAATCTTTTATTACTATTTTTAATGTTTTTCTTTACAATAATTTATGAAAAAAAAATATGATTGTAGTTAGATAGCCTAAAACTATTGGTGATTTGATTTGGATTTTTTTCTGATGTGAGTTTTAAAGTACCAATATTGATAAAATGATTAGATTGTATTTTGAAAAAAAAAAATTGTATTGATTTTTTAACTCAATGTTGTTTTTTGAAAAAAAAAAATTATTTTTTTTACTATCAATTCACTTAATATGATTTGATTTTTAACTCACTGTGTTTTTTAAAAAACAAAATGGATTGTACTCATTAGGGTCACATAATGTACCAATTATTGATGATGATTAGATTGTATTTTGACCCCAGAAAAAATTGTAATTGATCTTTTTAACTCACTATGTTTTTTGAAAAATAAATTATTGTGTTTTTATTTATCAATTGGTCACGCCCTCCCTCAAAATTAAACCCATTAAATATAAAACAAGGCATGCATTACTAAAAGAAATACATTACATTATTTAAATCATCAGAGTACTACGAAATAAAACATCAAAATAAATGCCCTACGGGCTTACATCTTGCCAAGCTAACACTTGGGTACAATTTCATGAGTTCTAACTCAAAACAAATAAAGCCCTGGGCTTGAATGTTACATAATTCAAATAAATAAAAACAACTAGAATAAATAAAACAGATCTTCAAGTCCAAATCCTCACAAGCTAAGTCTTTGGAGGTAGTGAACCACCTGAACCTGAAAATGAAGTTCCCATATAGGGTGAGCCACAGCCCAGTAGAGAAATACTAAACCAAATATATGCTTTGAATAAAGTCCTAGCATTCAATAGATGGTTAACCAAGATAACCAGTTACATCAACATACAATCTTAAGACATCAATGTCTATAACACTTATCAATTTCATTTATACAATTATGGCTCTGAGCCTGGCCAAATAACTCAACGGGGATAACAATTCAAGTTAAACCTTTCTTATATCATAATGAATACACATGTTGGTGTTGTATCAATATCACATAAACCACTTCCGTACTTCACAAAATAATGATATACATTTTAGTGCTATATCAAATCAAATAACCAAACACTTCAGTGGACAAGCATATGAGCTGTATCACACTTCAATAGATAAGCATATAAGCTATATCTCTGCAATAGGCGCGCATATGAGCTGCAACCCTGGGTTCATCCCCTATCTTCCCATAATCATTAACCGGTTTAGAGGTACATCCCCTATCTTCCCCTAAACCGTGGAGTACATCCCCTATCTCCTCCCATACACAAGTAATGCATATAATCACAAAGTCATATACACAAAACAATCAATACATAAATTTAATGTATTATTCCAATCTTTATACACAACGACATGGCCAATTGATTAGTTTCAGTTATCCCTAATCCACATGCAATGTCTACAACAATCATGACTATCCTCCACCGATAGCCCAAAACAGTTATCTCTAAACAAAAAAATACTAAATCAACAATTTAATAGGCATATGATTTAAAATCAACCAATTACCCCATTTAATCAATAATTCCTCATATTTCGTGAATTTAACCATTATTCCCAAGTTTCCTTAAATTAAACTTACAATTCAATTTAACACAACAACTAGAGTTTTTCCCAAAATTACAAAAATACCCCCAACATATTAAATTACCAAAACTTAGAACAAAAACATATACATTGGAGTAGGAAATCCCTACCTCAAAAGATAACTCAAAAAGAAGAAGATGATGATGATGCTCAAAAACCAAAGTGCTCCGAACTAACAACTTTTCAGATTAAATGAAAGCCCTCGCCTCACTATACCTTTTTAATGAAGGAAGTAGGGTAGGAACACAATAATACTAGATGAAACCTAGGGTAGAAGGTGTGTAGGGAGAGAGAGAAGTCGGACCTTAGGGTTTGGAATCTAAAAAGATCAAGAAAAACTGTTTTAAAACCCGCTGCTGCCTATATAAACTAAACAGGCTCGCTCGAGCGAAGGCATGGTCGCTCGAGCGACAGACACAAAAATCCACGCTCGAGCGAGAGAAGAAAAGCTCGCTCGAGCCAAAAACTCGATGCTTCAGGTCTGTAACCCAGAAGCTCGCTCGAGCGACGGAACGCTCGCTCGAGCGAAGAACTCGAAAACATACACGTCGCTCGCTCGAGCGAAGAAATTCTCGCTCGAGCCAAGAAACACATCTCTCAGGTCTAAGTACTGGACGCAGAGCTCGCTCGAGCGAAGGAACCCTGGCTCGAGCAAGAAGAAAACAAAAACAAAGACCTCGCTCGAGCGAAGAGAAGAGAAGCTCGCTCGAGCGACCAAGCCAAAAATTGAACATGCAGACTTGGTTTCTAAACCCAACCAATCTGCAACCAACCTGCTAAACACATCCTATAACCCAGGAATAAGGAATTAAAGGACAATAACAACAAATATAACAACGGACTCCACGGAACGTAAGTCCGGATACAATAATCAAATGGGAAAAAGACCGGGGTCGCTATTAAATTGACTAATTTGTGATTGATTTTTTAAATATTGATGATGATTAGACAGCATTAAAAAATTGTGATTGTATGATTGAAGTTATTTCCTTTTGTTTATATTTTATTTTTTAATATGATTGAAGTTAGATAAACATAAACACTCACAAAAAGAAAAATGTAAAGAAAAAAGGGTTTCTAACCCCCAAGCCTTGTGAGAGTTCCAATATACCAATCTTATTTTCTAATTTTTTATTTAAAAAAAAAAACCTCAGCATTTATTGATTTGGTCAAAATCTCCTGATTAGCATTTATTAACTTTTTCCAATTCACATGCCTGCATTTATTGATTTGGTCAAAATTCCTAATTAACATTTAAAATCCTCTCTTACAAATAATTATAGATACAACCGTGCATAGTTACTGCAGTATTCTTTTCAACTTCTCTCATACACTATGATTAGTGATAAGATTGTTAAATTATTTTTATAAAAATCTTAAAAAACATAATTTATATATTAAAAAAATGTAAAACAAATATAAATATTTATAATTATAGGCTAGTAATTGTTAATAAAAAGAAATGGAAAAGATAGGAACAGACGAAGAGAGTCGAATATCCATCCTACCAAGAATGTGCAGTTCTATTGGCAACCATTGGTCACATATTCGATTAGGGATAGACTCAGTCTTAATTCGTAGTGATTTAGATATACCAAACAAGAGATTTGATTCCTTTACCCTATTCTCTCTCTCTCTCTCTCTCTCTCTCTCTCTCTAATATTTCAAGTTACACTAGTGACAAATTAACCTAATAAATAATTGATGGAAGATTATTAGACAATTAACCTAATAATTGAATGTCAACAGTGACATAATCAGAAATTTAATATAAGGGACACCTATTGATTATAATCTCAAAATTTTTCTTCCCCAATCAATAACAATAATATAATAATAATTTTTCAAGCTAATATTAAATATTAAAAATTAATATTCATAAAAAAAATGCTGCATCTTTTGCTACGCTATATTCCAACTAATTAGGAAATTCACTAAACTAAACCTGATTAAATCGTTGAAGTTTTTGTCCAAATAATTTTTGTGGAAAATTATGATCACAAGGTTGACAAGAACTCTTTTGTAGATATACCCTACGAATTTGGTTTCGATCTTTAGCATTATAGTCCATAATCCGAGGTCGCAGTCCTGGATCTGCAGAAAGGTCTACTAATTAATTTCTATGCGACTTTGTTTTGAGAAAGAATAATTGTCATCTTCTTCTTGAGGAAGAGATGATTCCAACTTTGATTTTCTTTTGAAATATTTCTCCATGACTGTTGAAAAAACTAAAAATCAAAATAAAAATTCATAATCAAAATCACATACCCCACAAATCAAAATCTCCAATTTTAATACAAATCGAAAAATTTAAATTTAACATAAATTACAACAAATCAAAATTTCTAATTTTAGCACAAATTATAACAAATCAAAATCCCTAATTTAAATATTAATCACTGTAAATTAATATTTTTAATTTTAGCACAAATCAAATCCATAATTTTAGTACAAACAACAACAACCAAAATCCCTAATTTTAATATAAATTACTACCAATTAAGATTCATAATTTTTGCATATCAAAATCTCTTATTTTAACATAAATAATAACAAATAAAATAATTTTACAAATCAAAACTTAACAAGTAACTATAAATTAATACACATAATTTTTATTTAAAATTAAAAATAATTAAATAAAGTTACCTCTAAACCACGAAGAGAAGATACCAAGATTGTAGTGTAGTCCCAAATCTGTGTTGTGTGATCCTAATTTGATTAATCGTGAGTCGGTAAATTGCAAAGCAACAAAGGGAGACAATGAAGATAAAAAAAAATATGAAGATACTTAACAAGTACTGTGAATAAATAAAAAAATAAAGAATTTCACACACTGCTAGGATTTTAGCCTTGTCGTAATTGGAGTTATGTGTACTCACCAAAAAAAAAAAATTGTATGTCAATGTTTGGTTGGGATTGAGATTTAAAAAAAAAAAAAAAAAAAAAAGGCCATGGGGCCGTGTGGTGTCAGTGTGTTTGGGATGCATTTGGAAGGGTTGTGTAGCAGGCGCATTGTAAGTAAGACCAAACCCAAACAAAAAATAAAATAAAATAAATTAAAAAGTCAGTGGGGCACGTGACCCCATGCCCCAACGTCCTTTCGCCCCTGAATGTGAAGATTATTAGACAATTATTGAATGGGGAGATTATTAGACAATTAACCAAATAATTGAATGTGAAGATTATTTTAAGATTACGTGAAGATTTAGCAAATCTAAAGTCTATTGTTTGAAGAGTAAAGGGCAAATTTCCGGTCTTTGCATATTGTTTGTGACATCAACATCAATGACAAGTAAGAGCAAAGTAACACGGGACTTTCTCGATGTAAAGTTTTGAAAAGTCACTTTCTAAGTTATTTTTTTATTAAAATATAAGATCAATAAAATTAAATTGTTTGGAAATAATTTTTAATTTTAAAAAAAATATATATATAGATAATAAATAATTTTTTACTTTTTTATATAACTTCTGATTTTTTTTTTTTTTATTATTAAAACTCTCTCATCCCAAACAGACTCTAAAAACATTAATCTTTATTTTACTTTTTGTAGATAAGATTCCTTTGAATTGTAGTTCATAATGTGACAAATATGCATTTTTAGAACTGATGTATGTATATATCAATTCCATCACAATTTACCCACGTGATGTGATAGAAACGTGCAATCGAAATGTGTAATAGACAAATTAAAGATAACGCGACTTTCGGTCCTTCAATTTGAACTAATCCATTTGTTTGGGTTGAAAAATGGTTTTTGTATTTGTTGGTGTATGGAAAACATTTTCTATGGTCAGAAAATAAGTTTAATATTGGAAAATGTAAAAAATATTTTTTAAATTAAAATCTTAGTAATAGCACTATGCTATCACGATCACGCACACCTCCACCACCACACCACCCTCACCATGGCCGCCTCCACCGCCCCACTATCATGCCACCATCACCAGCTCCACCTCCATCTTTATTCCATCACCACTACCACCATCACCACACCAAACATAGAAAGACATTTATTTTTTAGAAAAAAATTCATAAAATATATATTGTCCTTAAAAAAAAAATTTCACCTAAATAAATGTAACACAATATCGAAAACAAAATTATTTTCTAAATTCGTGGACTCATAAAGAAGGTTGGAATAAAGGCTTAGTAGTGGTTTGATTGACAAAGAAATACAAAGTTTCAAAATGTTATTTACTCTGCTTGGTTGAGTTTCAAATTCTATTTCTTTTGTTTTCAAAAAAATTAAAGTTGGTGAAAACAAAAAAGAAAAAAAAAAAAAAGACTCATGATTTTATATGGTTTTCTTTTCTTTTTTTTTTAAAGAAGAAAAAAATATTTAGTGCTTATTTTTGTTAACCTAGTTTAGTTTTTTTGAAAAATAAAAAAAAAATCAAATATTAAACAAAATGGAAAGCTGCCAAACAATACCTTAATCAAAGACATTGAGCATTGAAAAAGAACAAAATAAGAAAAGAAAATTCTATTGTAAACAAAAACAAGCCAAAAACGTCATCAAGACGATTGATTTTGGCTAAAATTTGACAAGGTCAATAGTGTAAATCATGTTAGAATAAATCATATGTGGCAGATAAAACTTTGAACTAGATTTAGAAATTAATAAATAAATCGAAACTGAAAATAAATTTGGTGAATTTAGAAAATAATTCAGAAAAAACTTACAAATATAATGTATAATTCTATAAATAATAAATAATTTGATTAAGACTTGTGTTAGACACAATATTCTTAAAACAAATTTTGCCACTCTCTTCGGTGCTCACGAGTTCAAATGGGCATCTGTCTTTCAAGATACAACGATTAAGAATTTTAGAACAACATTTCAATCTGCTGGTCTGACGAACGTTGTTGTTCATGTATTTTCTTTTTTATACTAGACATAATGTATATGAAGGCTAAAACTCTTCTTACAAATAAATGTCATGGGGATGGTGTTTTAGTAGCATTGGTGACTATTTTGAAAATTTATGACTCGTTTTATGAAGGGCTATATTATTTCATGGAAACAGGTACCTTAAAAGGTCGTACATTTTCAATTTCTATGGAGTTAATTACCTTTCACAATAAAATTCCCAACAAATTATCCATTCTATAGATCTTGTCGTGCGATTTTGGGATAAGATTTTTGAAAATTTTCTAAGCTCAAAGTGCAAACAGTCTTGATGTTCATCGGGCCCTACGATGGTGTCCGTAAGATTTTTGGAAATTTTCTAAGCTCAAAGTGCAAACAGTCTTAATGTTCATCGAGCCCTACGATGGTGTCGGGCCTTGATGTTCTCATCGTGTATGTGCATTGCATCAAGAAGACTTCCGTCATTGCATAATTTGATAAAAGTACAGGGTTTAAATCATATATAGAATAAAATATAGGGGAGATAAAGTGCACTTTACTTTCTAAACAAATGACAAAAATTTAATGATATTTTAGTGGTTACTTCAATCCACAACCACAAGAGGGTTATGTATTCATTTTCAAACGTTATATAGATAGACCGCACATGGTTTAAACTACAGAGAGATAAAATGAAGTTTATCCTATAAATTATTATTGACTAATTCCAATTAAAATGACAACTAATTATAACAACAAAAAAAACAAAAACTATTTTGAAAAAACAAATTTTCAAATTTCAAATTTCTATAAACTATTTTGAAACTATATATATATTGATCAATGAAAAAGAGACCTTTATTGATGAATAGAAAATAATACAAAATTTGAGAAATATTACATCAATAAAAGAAGGAGGGGAGGAAGGGTGAGAGGGAGAGCAAAAGTCATCATATCTTAAAATCCAAATCCCAACTAGGTTAGTATCTAGAAACAATAACAATCATATGACAGAACCCAATCCCAAGTTGGTGAGCAACCAACAGAGAACAAACAACAAATTCTATTAAAAACCAACCCCACACAAACCAACACTTACCCATACAACTAGACACCCTCAAATGCATAACCGTACCTGATTCATATTCTCTACAATATCATGCACTGAATAAGGGATCGTGGGCAACCCAGACTTCATTCACAACCCAATCATTACCTTTACAATTTCACCAAGCTCCTTCATGTTTGGCTGACTCCCATTAAAAACATACTCATTTTTTAACCTCTATATTGACCACAATATTGCAATTGGTACAAGCCTCCAAATCTTCCTAACTACTTAAATTTTGTTCCCAGCCACCATAGTAGCACTCCATCAACAGTAGTAGGTGTGACCCAAGATAAGCCCCACCATTTCAGTAGAGATGACCAAACCTTCCAAACCTCAGAGCATTGCAACATAATGTGATCCACTGACTCTGCTTCCAACTTACAAAATGGGCATGAATTCTCCACAATGCTACTTAGGTCTTGTTTGTCATAACCTAAAAAAGTCAAAAAGCCAAAAAGTCACTATCCTATTTAAGTCACATCATCTTATTTAAGTCACATCACATTTCTACTACATCACTTCAAACCCAACCCATATTTCACAAAAAGTCAAAAAGTGCAGTTATTTGGATCATCCCAAACCACCCCTTAATACCCCAAACCTCTGTAACAGACCAGTTGTTTTCACCCTCCCCCTCCATGCCAACCAACTCAAGAACTAAGCTTTTGGTGGAGCTACACCTTTCCATAGCAGCCTAGGGACCTGCAATCTTGGACCTTGACTCAACTCATGCCATTCTCTAATTGCTGTCACAGTAAACTGACCATCAAGGGATACATCCCAGCTAATTGAGTCCTACAGCCCCACATTAAGCCAGGGGGCATCTCTTATCAACACTTTCAACCTACTAACCTCCTTTTCCTCCCAAGCAAGGAGTGGTCATTTGAATAGTAGCTTCCAAACCCCTGAGTTATCCCTCATTTGCATGAAACAGCTTAATGTCCCTTCTTTTTCCATAGATAATATAAACAACCTGGGAAATTCCACTTTTAATTGAAAGTTCCAAAGCCATCTATCATGCCAAAAATCAATCCTACACCCATCACCAATCACAATCTTACAGTTAGATACAAATAAAAATCAAATAGTCCAGAGTTAGTCCTTGACACACTTAGTATGTCACTCCATACAGTAGATTCATTTCCAACCCCTTTCATCACTGGTAACCATCTACCTCCTACTGCCCCATACTTGCTGATAATTACTTTTTTCCACAGTGAATCATCTTCTACCACACACCTTTACCACCACTTAGCTATCATAAAGTCATTTATATCCCCTACCCTTCTTATGCCTAACCCTCATTGTTCTTTGCTCAGAGTTACTTCTTTCCAATTCTCTAAATGAATTTTTCTTCTTGTCTCTAAGCTGCCCCACAGAAATGCTTCCTTCAACTTATTAATTTCCTTTGCTACTCCTTTAGGTAATTTGAAAATGGAAATGTAAACTCCAGGGAGGCTATCTAGGATAGATTTTTTTATCAATGTTAACCTGCCAGCAAAGGGCAACATCTTTTTCTTCTATAGAGCTAACTTGGCCTTTACTTTCTCCACCACAGGCTACCAAGTCTTCTTTCTTCTTGGATTTACCCCAACTGGTAGACCCAAGTACTTAAGAGGCAACTTTTGGCATAGGCACTGTAGTTTTGAGGCAAAGACTTGTTCAATTTTATCACTAATCCCAACTCCACACACCACACTTTTGTGGAAATTTGTCTTAAGTCTTGGCATAAGCTCAAAGCATGTAAGAATCCTTTTGACAGTCACAATCTTCTCCCACTCTACTTTGCAAAATAGGATAGTATCATCGGCAAACTGGAGATGAGACAGTTTCAATCCTGCTTGCCTAATAGTAGCTTCATTTATTAACCCCAAAGCTTTTGCTCTTTTCAAAAATAGGTGAAGTCCCTCAAGTGCTATATTAAACAAAAAGGGAGATAAAGGATCATCTTGCCTTAATTCTTTTTGTAGACAAATCTCTTCGATTAGCGATCTATTAACAAGTACTGAAATCCTTGTCATAGTGACACAAGTTCATATCCAACCCAACCATCTCTCCCCAAGCCCAATATTTGCCATCATAGAAAACAAATACTCCTAGTTGACCAAATCGTAAGCTTTTTCAAAATCAAGTTTGAATATCACTCCCTTCATTTTGGACTTCTTCCACCAATCCACCACCTTATTGGCAATCATTACTTTATCAAAGATGTTCCTACCTCCCAAAAAGGAAATTTGCACTTCACTAATCACATATGATAATACCATTTCAATCTTTTTGAAAGTACCTTAGCCAATAATTTATACACTACACCCACCAAACTTATAGGCCTGTAATCTGTCAAACCTGAGGGGCTGATCTTCTTCGAAATAAGGGTAACGAATGAGCTATTGAGCCCTTTGACTAACTTACTATTATTGTAGAACTCCTGCATGAATTGGAATAGATCACTCCTTATGAACTTCCAGCATTTCTGGATGCATGCCATGTTAAACTCATCCGGTCTTGGCGCTTTATTCTCATCATAACCTTTTATTGTATCCCATACTTCTTCCATTGTGAATTCTTTTTCAAGAAGCTCCGTTACTTTAGTACCAAACAATTTTGGTCTAGATGGCCAATCGTCCGAAAATGCCTTTGTAAAATGCCTGAACACTTCTTCTCTCACCAGTTATATATCTTCAATGCTAACACCATCAATGTAATAACCCGACCCTCGTATGTGTTTCTGGTATATTTTCAGTCCCATATTCTGTGCATTTAAATGCTTATTGTGAAATCTTATGTGAAATTAAGTTTAATTAAGTGAATCCTATGATTATGGATGCATATCTGTTTAATAAGAGAAAAATCTGTCACAAGTATAATGTTTGAATCAGAAATTGGGAGCCTTAGAGGCTTGATAATCTGAAATTGATTTTACATCTGAGACCGGCATGATTTTTAAGTCATAATAAGATTTTCTGTGAAATTTCGATTTGGAATGATTAAACTGATTAAATTTCGTCTTATTCACTTTTTATAAATATGTATCAATGCTCTTTAACAATTTGACTTGGAGTTTATGCAAATATCTCCTAAGAGAGAGAGAGAGAGAGAGAGAGAGAGAGAGAGAGAGAGAGAGAAAAGGGTTGTGAGGAAGAAGAAAGTTATTCAAGGAAGGAATTGGGAAAAATTAAGAGGGTTTGTAGGGAATTCAACTCAAGGTATGTCTAATCCTTTCTAATTGACCCTCTCTTTGAATTGAGTAAGAATTCCTCTATATTTTGTGTCAAGTGATCAATGGAGTTGTTGTCTCTTGTGTTGAATTTGATTTGGAATTGTATTGAATTATCTAGTGGGGAATTTCACCCTATTCCTTCAATTACCAACTTGAACTCATCTTTATAACCAAATGGTTGTGTGTGTGTGTGTGTGTGTATGTGAGAGGGTAGGAAGATAGAAATATCATGGAATTGAGTTGTGTTTGTGAGTTTAAGATTTAAGGCCTAGCTCATGGTTAGATTGTTATGTGTTTATAATCCCTATTTACATGATTTTTGGCCTATAGTCTAGTAAATATTGGACTTATTTTGAGCTTTGCAAACACCCACCAAGTTGGAAATTTTGGTTGAATTTCGGACTGTGCAATAGGGAAGATCGCCGCACGTGCAGGGGTCATGGCCACACGTGCGGGAGTCATGGCCACACATGTGGGAAATGGGAAATTTCTGGGTTTTGGCTCTGCTAAAAAGGCACGTGCGGGGCTTCCCAGCCGCTGCACGTGCGGGGCTCACAGCCGCACGTGCGGCCTGTAGACACCCCATTTTTGACTGACCTTAAGACTCAGATGTCACCGATTGAGCGGTCGGTGATGTTGCATATTGTGCTCGTTCAGAAGTTTCAGAGTCTCGGCCGTGAGCCCTGCCTCCGGACTTCCGGGCTTTTCTGTGCCTTGCCTCGGTTTGCGAGCCAGACTCGGTTTTCTCTGTTTCTCTTTCCAAAGGGAGGGAGAGGTCTCGTAGACTATCTCTCAGTGGCCGTGGGCTACATTTCGTGGTCGTAGGCCATTTTGCCCATTTCGGAGCCCGGTTCCTGGTTTTCGGAGCCGTCAGGCCGAGTGCCTTGGTTCGGGACCGCCTAACCACCTCCGTTTGCTCTGGTTTTTGGCACATACCTTATTTCCTCCCTTTTGAGGGACACTGTGGTCCGAGAGACCAACTTCGTGGTCAAACACCACTCCCGGTGCCTAACAGTCGGTTTTCGGGGCCTCGGACTGCGCGTTTTGGCCCCCGAACCTTCATTTTACATCGGTTTTCGTTCATTTTTGGCAGGGACCTCTGTTTCATCACCAGGAAGGTCGTAGAAGGGTGGGAGGCCAGTAATTGTTCCAGCAACCAATTATATTCCATTATCGCCCTTCGACGCCCGTTTTTCTTACTTCGAAGCCAATGTTGACCACCCTAGGGCCACTTTCCTCAACCCTAACCCCCATATTTGTGATGTACACATCTGGGAGGCCACCAATATGTGGTGGCCGGCCAGTAATTCCATTTGACCCTTTTGAACCCCTTTGAAAAGTAGGTTGTTCTCTCTCCTGGTTCACAGTTGCCAATTTTCAACCACAGGGTTGTGTTGAGGACACATGGGAGGCCACCAATCTGTGGTGGCCGGCCACTAATCATGCTTGGCCCTTTTGACCCTTGGCCGGCCATGGGGAGGGCCAGCCGGCCACCTGCAACCTCAATAACCAGCCGGCCAGCCTCTTTACACCTGGCACATCACAGATATGCACTTTATTCCCCCCCCAGATTCTGTATCCGGGGGGGCATTTTTTGGAGGGAAACTTGGAGTGATTTCCCTCCCTTTTTTTCCCCCTCTTTCTCCCCCTCTTTGGCCTACATAACCAGCACCCCAGGTCTGGTTTTGGGGTTGGAAAAATTTGCTTCAAGCTTGCATTACACCTCCCCCTATCTCTATACTTCCAAGCTTCAAACATCCAAGTCCCTACACCATTTCTTCACCACCACCTAGCACCACACCACACCTACTCCATTTCAGCAGCTAGAGGGTCTTCTCAGAGGCTAAGAGGCAGCATTTCTTTGTCCAAGAGGCAGCAAAGAGTTGGTCTACAAGGGTGAGTTGCTTTCTCCCTCTTTTGAGCTCATTTTTGCACTATTTCTTAGCCCTTCTTGCTTATACTTTTGAGCTCCGGCCATAACTGAAAGTGGCATTTTTTTGAGATCTATTCCATCTTTCATTAAGGGCCTCTCACTGTTTGAGGCCCCCATTTGGTACTTACTTCATTATCCCTCTTATAGGCCATTTCCTTGCATGTTGTTTTTGGCCTATATGTAAACTTTTTTGAGGCATGTTGTAAACTGTAAAGTAGCTTATTTTGAGCCCTTCTTCAACATTGTTGAAGGGCTCATCACTGTTTGAATCCTCCATGTATTACTTGCTTTGATATCCATGTTTTAGCCCCATTTTTGCATGATTCATTAGCCCTTTGAGCTTCTGTTTTTGGACTTTGGTCCGAACTGAAAATGGCCTTGTTTTGACCCCCTCTCCATGTTTCATTAAGGGTCTATTACTTTTTGGAGCATATTTTGTACACTTTGTGTTGTAGCCTCTCTTTTAGGCCATATCTTGCATTGCATTTTGAGCATAGTTTTACACTGTTTTGGGCTCGGCCATTAACTGTAAAAAGTCATATTTTGGGCCCCTATTCAACATTGTTTAAGGGCCCTTACCTGTTTGGGACCAGAATGTATCAGTTGCTTCTTTATCTCCGTTTTGGCCCTTATTTTGCATAGCATTTTGAGCATACTTGCATCTGTTTTTGGGGTTTGTCATAAACTGTAGAACATCATATTTTTGGCCCCTCTTCAGTAGTGTAGAAGGCCCCTTCTCTGTTCGGGGCCAGCATCTGTGAGTTGCTTTAATATCTTGCTTTCAGGGCCCTTTTTATATGCTAGTTTAGCCCCATTTGTGTTCGCTGTTTGGCCTCACTCATAACTGTAAACATGCTTTTTTTGGGGCTTCCTTGCTTCTGTCTTTACACTTCATGTTCAAATATTGCATGCATTGCACGGCTATAGGCCATTTCATGCGCCAAAAGTCATGTTTCGGGACTCGTTCCATGCATCGGGTACCATTTTACCATGTTTCAGGGCTGTTTTACATCTCATTTTGCCTCTGAAATTTGCATGATAGTATGCCATATTCCATGTTTTGCTATGTCTTGTTAGAGTGGCATTCCGTGCCGTAGGGTCGGTCCTTGGTTTGCGTGCACGTGTGCACGCATTTCGAGTGTCTCATTTTCACCTAATGGCCTCCTATGTGAGTGTGGCTGAGGTCCGCTTATGTTGGTGTAAGTCCATTATGCATTGTGTATGCCATTTCATTTCATAGCGTTGTGTATGCTAGGTTGTATGTTAGTGCATTGTGTATGCCATGTTACCTCGTGCATCGTATATGTCATTTCATAGCATGTTGCATGTTAGGTTGTATCTTAGTTGCATTTCATGCATGTCATGCATATTGCATTGTGTTCGGGATAGGAGTTAGCCCGAGCACGGGAAACGAGATACGTTTCGTACTCCGAGTGACGGAACGTGTCTCAATTCCCCAGTCACCGACACTCCGGATCATCCATGATGGAGTTAGGTCTTAGTTGTATTTTCATGTGCATTCATTCCATATTGAGTTGTGCAATTCGACTCCTCGGTCATCATGCATCGAGATGCGTGATTGGTGGCACGAGGATCGAGGCATGCATACATGTGTGAAAATACATTGCCATGCCCCTTTCCTGCTCTCTGTTGCAGCAAATCAAGAACCAGCAGTCTTCCGGGGCTTGGCGCGCTTTCCAAAAATTATTGCAAAACAGAGGCTAGTTGGGGCATCACAGTGGATTTCCGCGCAAAGGCAACCCGGATATGCATCATTCATCATCTGAAGAAGAGTCAAGGCAGTCCCTGGCTTGCATGCCAGTTTATTATTTTCTTAGTTAATTTGGTAATTAATTAGGATCTTTGTACATATTTGGACTGTATTATTCATTTAGACTGTACTATTTGGGACTATATATTATTTTATTCGGACCCTCTGTGCGAGGGCATAATTGTAATAAGTGTGCGTGAGTGTGATGTATGTCTTCCAACCCCACGTCTTTCTCCCTTTTATTTACCTGCTTATGATGGTTAGATTAGGGCATGTTTCAATTAGCATACAGTATGATAGCATGTTTGCATTCATTCATCTGTTTTGCATGCACCGGGCTCGGCGCATCATACTAACTGCATTTGTATTTCAATTCCGAGTTGAATACATGTTAGCTGTAGCATTCCATATGCCATGTTTAGAATAGCCGAGCCTGCTATAGTTTCATTATTGCATGTGTTGCATTAGGCATTTCTGTATATTTAGGATCATGCATGGATTTCTAATCGGTTTCTGTTTTGGCTTGGAGTACTCGGTGAGTTTTATGCTTTAGCATCCTTGCATGCGTGTGAGTGACTGCCATGAATAGCATGCTTACCATGAGGCTAACTGCTTATGTGATATAACTGCCTTGAATGCATGTGGGTGAAGGTTGGGTTATTTAGATTGGGACAAATCATCAACTGTGAGTTTTAAGCCCACTAGATAGCGGCAAAACCATATTTTCTAAGCCTACCCGAGGGTGGCAAAATCTGCATTTTAAGCCTACCTGTGGGTAGCAAACCATCTTTCAAAAACAAACATGAAATGTTTTGTTCCAATTCAGGCGACCCAGTCTATACTTGTATGCTGTGCGCATCACATAGTAATCTAGGCTAATAACCGGAATAAGAACACATAATGTTTTCAAAAATAGATATCATGGTTAGTAGAGGCCGATCTTTGATTGGGCGAGCGGGGGTGCTCACGAAGTGACCTTCCCCAATCGTACCCAAGTTCCCGAGCCGAGGCAACTTTGGTGATTACGGACACGTGGCCTTAGGCAACGAGTCAGGGTTTCCTAAATTTCCCAAAAATAAAATATTTAGGTGACGACTCTGTATCTGGCAAAGCAGTCCATGTTTGGCACTTCTTTCAAAATCTGTTTTCTCAAAACGATTTGCCGGATCTGGACTCTTTGGTTCAAGATTAAGAACCGTGACAACAAATCGAGTCCGAGCTGTAGCGAGGTCCCTCGCGGGCTTGTTACAGTTTTTGGCGACTCTGCTGGGGATTTAGAGAACTTGACTCGAACTCATGATATCTGGTTTTGACTACACTTGTGTGTTTCTTTGCATTGTATTTGCATTGGTGCGCCTAGGACACCGTGTTTGCCATCTGCTATTCCTGAACGGTTTGCTAGAGGCTTGTCTTGTCAAGGCATGACCATAAGGCTGACCGGTTATGGGCTCTGCCAGTATGGGAACACAAACCCCGGTTTTACCGGGGCACCCTTTTTTGACCATTCGACCTAGTGCATATCGAAATCCGTAGTGACCATTCCAAGCTAGGACATGTTACTTACCCGATAGGTTGTTTGAAACCGCTGCGTGCGTAGTGAAACTCTAGCTCCTGACAAAATAGGACAGGGAAACCCTACCCCAACATAGGGGTGTTTTGGTTCTCACTTATCTGTTATGTGCTTTAGAGTGCGTCTCTACAGGAATGCATGTATCAGTGTATGAGTTTGGGCAACAGTCAGTATTTGAGAATCGGTTATCTACGGGTATCAGATTCAGCCTTTGGGGAACAGTGATTCAGGGACAGTGATCAGTATTTGGGGACAGTGTGTGTTCAGCTTATCAACCGTGTGTTGTATACTCGACTGTGTGTTGTGTATTTATTTTAAGCTGTCATGCTGTTCATTTATTTGGTTATTTATTTCCTTTTTGCTTTATTTATCTTTTGCTAGGGGCAGTTTTAGCACAATTGCTTCCAACCCAGTAGATATTCCCCAAGCACTTTGGAAAAGAGGTCGCCGACTCAATCGATCTGAGGATCTGGTTGACGAACATCCAGTGTTCTATTCTTTACCCCCCGTTGACAGGAGAAAGCCAAGGAAGCGCAGTGTGTCAGAACAGAGGTTGCCAGAACAGCGGGTTACTCCATCAGAGGACAGTAGGACTGAGATCCCAATTGTTGCTATAGAAATAGACATACCGGTCAGTCAGATGGATCAGCAAAATACGTCAGGGGTGGAAGCCCTGATGCGCCAAATGCAGGAGAGCATGAAACAGATGCAAGAGGACGCTGCCCGCCAAGCGGAATTCTCCAAGCAACAAGCCACAATCATGGCCCAGCAGGCCGAGCTAATCACCAGACTGCAACAGCAGAATGCGGCATCTGCTTCGCATCAAGTCCCTTCTCCAGGGGCCCCATTACCCGAGCAGGCACCTACTGTCCAGACTGCTCTACCAAACACCTAGAACACCGTGCCAAATACCTAGAACATCCAAGAGGACACGAACCTTCCAACGGGGCCAGCTCCGCCCCCGCTTCCACCTCAACTGTCCAAGACCCACACACCCAACCACCCGGACTCTCCCTTCGAGTTCGAAATAGAACATACAGCTCTGAAACTGAGCAAGCTTGAGAAGCTAATGGAGTCCATCCCCTATCTCCTCCCAAACAAATACACTTCCATAAATCAATAAGCATACATAATAGTGATGCTAATGGAGTCCATCCCCTATCTCCTCCCAAACAAAATCCGGTTTAGAGGTACATCCCCTATCTTCCCCTAAACCGTGGAGTACATCCCCTATCTCCTCCCAAACAAAATGCATATGCAACACACAATCAATACACGTATATTCTGTATTAATTCGACAGTGAAAATCAATGACTTAACCAATGTGATTAGTTTCAGTTTTCCTTAATCCACATGCAATGTCTACAACAATCACGGCTATCCTCCACCGATAGCCCAAAACAGTTATTTCTAAACAGGAAATAAATGTATCAACAAATGTAAATTTAACATTTTCATAGGTGAGTAATTAAACTAACCAACTACACCATTAAATCACTAAATTCCCCAATTCCATGAATTAAACTCAATTTCACATTTTTCCCTAAATTAATTATACAAATTAATTTATTTCAATCACTAGGGTTTTTCCCAAAATTACCAAACAACTCCCAACATATCAAAATACTAGAACTTAGAACAAAACCTATAAGACGGAGTAGGAAATCCCTACCTCGATGTAAATAACCCGAATGGAGAAGATGGAGATGATAACCCAAAATCCAAAGTGCTCCAAACCGCCAACCGCTCAGATCAAAACGAAGCTCTCGACTCACTCTATCTTTTTAATAAAGACTCTAGGGCAGAAATACACTCTAAGTAGATCAAACCTAAGAGAGACGGTGTGTAGAGGGAGAGAGAAGACGGACCTAGGGTTTTAAAATCAAAAAGAGGCTGAAAAACTGTTTTAAAAACCGCTGCTGCCTATTTAAATAAAACAGGCTCGCTCGAGCGAAGACTTTGTTGCTCGAGCAACCAGACACAGAAAACCCTCGCTCGAGCCAAGAATGCCTCGCTCGAGCCAACAACTCAGAAGTTCGCTCGAGTGAAGAAAAGCTCGCTCGAGCCAACAACTCAAACCCTCAGGTCTGCAACTAGACGCACGCTCGAGCGAAGGAACTCTCGCTCGAGCGAAGAACAAACCAGTTCGCTCGAGCGAAGAAGATCTCGCTCGAGCCAAGAAACACAGCTGTCAGGTCTATACTAGACGCAATCGCTCGCTCGAGCGAATATACCCTGGCTCGAGCCATCAGACAAAAAATACTACTCTCGCTCGAGCGACCAAACCCTCGCTCGAGCGCAAGACCAAAAACAAAGCTCGCTCGAGCGACCAACTCCTCGCTCGAGCGAAGGTCCAAAAATCTGGACAGCAACACTTGGTTTCTAAACCCAACCCACCTGTAACAAACCTGCCCAATACATCCTATAACTCAAGAATAGGGAATTTAAAGGACAGTAACAACAATACTATAACAACGGAATCTACGGAACATAGGTCCGGATACAACAACCGAATGGGAAAAGACCGGGGTCGTTATACGAAACAAGTGATTCAAGAAATGATTTAACAAAGAAAAAGGAACTAACTTACGAGTTATGTATGTGTGCAGGACACATTCCGGGAAAGACTAACGCTCTGCCACCACACCATGAGTAATAGTACTGTGTAGTACATTTGGTGTACGATTAATAATTAATGTTAACGTTTTGTTATTCGTAAGCAAACTACGTCGTTTCTTAATGAATCAATGGAACTTAAGTTCATCCTTGAACAATAGTATCTGTGTGAATCTAAGATTATTCTGTTGTGTTATACATGGACCCGAGGTCATTTAGAACCTATAATATGAGTGTAAAGGTCTAATATCATTATGTGACCCACGTTAGAAAGTAAATCGTTCTGTCCTTATTAAGCATACTGTAATGATATATGTGCCCCTGTTAATAGTTATTGTTGTTATTCTGTTATACGCAAGACAACTGTGTCAATCTGTAAAATACGCTTTACTTATTGCCAATAGTTATCATTAGCACTCTGTTAAACGCAAGTTAACTATGTTAACACATGAGAATGATTGAAGGAATCTATGTGCCTCTGTATAACTCTGAGACGAGTCTGCTCTAATGATATCTGGGCCTATGGCCATTCTGTATATTCTGTAGGACCTATTGTTTTCTGGTATGGAACAAAGTGCTGTACGGAACTAAGTGCTACAGTGTGAGTCACCTCTAGAATCCGTGCGAGACACCTCTTGAGTCCATACATATATGAATTGGGCTTAAAGCCAATCTATTAGTATTCTGGGTTTAAAGCCGATCTGTGAAATCTGTGAGGCCTATGGCTGTTCTGTGAAATCTGTGAGGCCTACGACTGTTCTGTGAAACTTGGGCCTATGGCCAATCTGTGACATCTGGGCCTATGGCCAATCTGTGATATCTGTAAGGCCTATGGCCAATCTGTGATATCTGTCAGGCCTAGGGCCGTTCTGTATTCTGGGCTTAAAGCCACTCTGTTGAAGACTGGGCCCAAGGCCGTTCTAGAAACAATTACAGGATAAGATTAACTATAAGTTCTCTGCATTTATACATCTTGTGATTCAAGTTATTTATTGGATTATCACGTGCTATTATTCGCTGAGCTTCGCTCACTTTATGTTATGTCTATTTCTGTAGGCACTCAACCTGGAGGTCAATCTTAATCCATGGCATTCGTACCTCTTTTGTCAACTGCAGTGTGTCCAGGCACTTAGATGAAGCTGTTCATTTTGTGAAGTTTTGTCAAGCTTTTGGCTTTGTATTTTGAGATGTGTATAACCTCTTCCTCACTAATACTTTTGTTATACGCCCAATCATGGAGCTGGGTCTGTATATGTATATGTACATAACTAAATTCGCAGATGCACGTCACTGTATGTTCATCTACCCTATGCAATGTTTGTGATCCTGGTATAGTAGTGGTAGCTCAATGGATATTGTTTTATGTTCATTTTTTATATTAATACTTCCATTCAGGCCCCATATCTTATGTACATCGAGTTAAGTGTCCGTTTTTGAAGTGGTCATGCCCAAACTTTTAGGGGCGGGTTTGGGGTGTGACAATCAATTACCACTGTGTCCACTAAGTTCCTTCTTTGCCTTTGGCTAGCAATTATGTAACGGAACCTAGTATTTCTATTCCCATTTTGAGCCCAGTTCAATCTAGACTTTTGGAACCAAATCCAATCCTTTTTATTTTTTAATGACCATACCAAATTCCTCACCTCCATTCTTCTTGCAATTTCCTGAGATTCTAATAGCCTTAATTCTTCCAATAAATCAAACTCATGCAACTCATCTTCAACCTTTTTCAGTTGATCCTCCACACAACCAAACAGTTAAGTGTTCCACCTTTTCAATTCATGTTTAAGACTGCACAATTTGATCTTTTCTCTACACCCAACCCATTCTTGCACCTATGAATCCAACCATGATTTGTGCACAACAAATGTGAAGCTTGGATGCAGGATCCAAGCATTTAGGAACCTGAATGGCCTAGGACCCCAGTTTCTCTCGTCTTCTGTTTTGAAAATATAAAACTCAAAACAACTTTGAAAATTTATAGTCAAATAAATTTTGAATTTTTAAAATTATTTTCACAAAATTATTTTTCAAAATTAATTTCAAAACTAAACCGGCGTACCATGTTTCTTTGAGAAACTAGTTTGCTACTAAATGGTGTGTTTGACTCAAAATTCTAACTATTGTGCCTCTTGGTTGGCACACACTCCACATATAAATGAAACAAGAGCCGACAGTGTAACAAAAATCAGTTATAGGTTATAAGGGTTGTATCCTCTTGTGTGTAGTATACGTGTCCATTTGTTCGCTGATGATTTTTTTAGCATTAGCCAATTTTTCAACAAGTCACCGACGATGCAGGAGGTAATGAAAGGCGACAATGGGTAGCAATTAAGAAAGTAGAAATAGAAAAAAAAAAAAAAATAGGGAGCTTAGTTCAAAATTCCAAATTCGATTTTCTTTTGTTCAAAGATCCAGGGGCAAAGTTATTGTGTCCATAAGGACAAACTTCTACAGAATGACCAAATTACCCTTATATATTTGGTATCCACAGTGAAACACAAACAAACCCTCATATCTCTCTCTCTCTCTCTTTCTCCCCCTTCTCATGTCTTTGTTTTGCAGCTCTGTCGCCATCGCGGTTTCACCGTCGTCGTCGCAATCTCTATCTCGTACCAAATGCTTTCCCTTTGTCTGTCTGTTTGTCTGTCTCTCTCTCTCTCCCTCTCTCTCTCTCTCTCCGCATTGTGTTTCTCTCTCTTCTCTCTCTCTTGAGTTCATGATTAACAATTAGTACTGGCGGAGCGAGATGAAACTGAGCTGAGTGAGTCGAACTCCACCATGCGCTACTGTCAAACAAGTTAGTCATGATGGAGGCGATGCTCTCAGATTTCAACATAGAGATAGTAATCCTGGTGTACATCGTCATCAGAATTGTGTTCTCCTTATTCCAGTGGGTGCTCGTCTCCAAAGTCAAGCTCTCATTAGAAAAACCCTCTTTGGCAGCCGCGGCGGTTAAACAAGAATAGAGGCTCTACTGAGTCGTTGATTGAGAAAGATGAAGGTCTCAACGACCACAACGTAGTTCAGAAATACGCCGAAATTCATGACACTATCTCTGATGGTGAGGTTTCTTACTCAACTTTGAGTAGATCTTGTAAATTTGGTTGTCTTTAGTTGTTGTTTGGTGATTTTGGTGATTTGTTTGTCTTTAGGTTTCTCACACAATTTTCGTTTTTCTACATAAAATATTTCATTTGCAAGGAAGATGGGGGATAGATGTAGTCGCCTTTATAGTTGGAGTCGCCGGTGGTTTCTAGATCTAGATTTGACTTCTTCTTCTTCAATTTGTTCAGATCTAGATTTTTTTTTTTTTTTTTTTTTTTTTTTTGTGGTTATCTGCTTAGATCTAGTGTTGAATTGAGCTCTGCACAGTTAATGTAGATGAGTTGTTTTTTGTAGTGGTTTGAACATATATGAATTGATTGTGATTTTGTTTGTAGTTTGTTGTTGCAGCTAAAAATTATATAGATAAAACATACACAACATATTCTCTCTCTTACAAACATTTTTACAGTCAATAGTTTTTACCAAGATTAGTTCAAAAACAAGTTTATGGTCGAATGTAGAGTATATCAATTGAACAGATAAAATATTTTGGAATAAAAAATTGAACAGATAAATTTTTTGAAAAAAAATTGAACAGATAGATTAGATTTTTGTATTTTTTTTTTAAATTGATAGAGAAACTCATAGATTTTAAACAAATAAAGAGAAACTCACAGAAAAATAGAACAGATAGGAAAAAAAATTCAACAGATAGATATAAATTTGAACAGATAATAAAAAAAATTGAACAGATAGAAAATGATTTGAACAGATAGATATAAATTTAAACAGATAGATACAAATTTGAATAAATAATTAAACAAAAGTCAAAAGATACAAAAAAGTCAACAAATATATTATGGGTAAAATTGAAAATAAAATATCCTTCAAAACTAACAAAAGGATTTCTTACAAAACTATGTCACAAATAGTAGATCACTTACCAATAAAAAAATATTCACTGAATCTAATGTCTTATAATACCCTCTTTAGATTGGATTTATCACTACTTTACTCAAAAAAATAAGGGTAAAAAAAATTATCTTCTAAACTGATAATTAGTATTTCTTACCAATATATTTCATTAATCATACATCTTTATAAGCAAAACAAATCAATCATAAGACCATATGTCATATGCACGGATAAAAGTAGATTTTTCACCAATTAATCTTAATTAATTTGCCTAAAACAGAAAAGAAAAAATAATTGTATTCTATTATACATTTGAAAGAGTACAACAGAAATTCTTGCCACATGATGATTGGAACTATAAGCATTGTAAATATAATGGTCAACTTAATGATGATTGGAACTATCATCATTGTAATGCTGATTTCATCAATAAAGATTTTACTTGTTGATTAAAAAAAATGAGAACTATTATTCCCACATACTTAATAACAATACACAAAATTCCATTAATTGAACCATGGAGATGGTCCACCAAAAATACAAAATGAATCAATCAAATGTTGTGTATTTTTCAAGGTAAACAAATTTGCACAACCATATAATATTGAACCTGGGAGTAAAAGTCAATTTTTATGTAGGAGTCTAATTCAATCAATGCGTATTGAAAAGAAGATGTGTGAGTGATTTTCCGATCACACTGCCCTCCTTAGTGATTCAGCTGTAGAACACAGGCAGAATAGATAGCACCTTGCTGCCCTACACAGAAAGAAAAGGCTCCGGCGGTGGTTCTTCCACCCGGGGGCACTCCGACGATCAAGTCAGTATATCTCTCAAAGATAATCAATAGTGCTAAACTCACTAGCTTGAGCATAAAAAGCATACCTTAGACCCATGGGGGTGCCTCTCTTTTATAGCCAATACAATCCTAGTCCCAATAGGAGCCTAACTCTAATGGACTCAGGATTACTGCTAATTTGGAACTCCCAGTGGGATTAGGATAAACCCTCTAAGAGTTTCATCTTTACCCAAACTGAAGTCTTCTCTCAATCTAGGACTCTTGTCCTTTATCCGCTTATCTCGGATTCTGATATCTTCGGAGATAACCTCGGCAACTCCGAGATCACCTCGGCGTACCTACCACGACACGTGGCACCTCGACTGACACGTCGGCGTCACCTTGCCACGTGTTGGTACTCAGAAAATATATCCCCACAACTGCCCCCTAGGTTCTATTACCTCGGCATTCTGAGGTGATGGAACCTATATTGTTCCTCTTTCCAGTACTTCGACACAAGAACTCTTCAGCCGAGGTTGTTTATCTCAGGCCGACATGTCTTCTTTCAAGAACAAGAATTCAAATGAACTCTCCTACGCGCATGAGCTGTCATGCATCACTTCTCAACCGTTCCACTTACGCGTTATATCTTCATTGGCCCGTGTCTGCGACGCGCCTGAAAACTGTTTTCCCTGTGTGCCCCGTCTGACGTGTGCGTTGCTCCAGGCGCAATAAATGCTCTGTTTTGCCGCCGTTTCAAGTTTTTTTGATAAAACTTTTCTTTCTTTCTTCCTTTCTTTACTTTTGCACTTGATTTACTTACTCTTTCTCTCTCTAAACTTTCTCAAATCCGCCATTGCTCTAGCTCCAAGCTCTGCAACCATCTTCATTCTTCCATTCCAGTGAAGCTTTCACCGTTCCGTCGTGTCTACATCCGTCGTCTGACCTCGGCGATCTTCATACCGGCTCCAGTTATCTTGGTAAGCCTCTGTTCCTTTCATTCTTAATTCCTCTATGCTCGTTTGCTTTCTTGCTGCCATTACTGCTTTGTTCAAACCTTTGATTTACTGAACTATTCATCTGGATGCGTCTATTCCATGATTTCGCTTATGTTTTGAACACCTACACTGTTTCACCACTTTTTTTGCCACTGTTCTTGAGCCTGTATTTCTCGTATTCTTTATGCTTTTGAGAACCCCACCTCTGTTCTTTATTCTGAAACTTCATTCTTATTTCTGTATTTTTTCCAGATCTGTGCCTTCAATCTTTGCTTTCGTAGATTTAGGTTTGGGATTTGTCTGCAGAACCTACCAATTCTTAGGAAAAACTAAAACAATCGTAACCAGTGTTTACCTAGGTTTTTGCCGAGGTTCCTATAACCCTTTAAGAACATCTTTTCTCTGTAACCAAATTCCTTTACGCCGAAATCATGGGTATGTGGAGACATAGGGTAGATACCCCTACCAAACTTGAATACTTTAGGGAAGAGTTCGCCATTCCTGCCGACGTCCATCTGAGGCTGGCTAGGGATGATGACTCTATCATGCCCACAGATAATACGATGCCCTTCCCTATTGTTGCTTTTACTGAATGTGGACTCCGGCTTCCACTTGATCCCCTTTTTCGTGAAGTTCTCCACTATTACAAGTTGAACCCCATGCAACTTACCATCAACTCCTACCGAGTGATCAATGATATCATAGCCTTAGCTAGGTAGGAAAACGTTAGGATTACCCTTGCTGACATTCAATTTTGTTATACCATGTGTGCCCTTAACCTCAAAGAAAAATGCTACGTTTATTACCTCAAAGCCGAGGTCCACCGAATTTAAAATCGTAGCCGACCTCCCAGACTCCAACAAGGGGACTAGAGATGATTACGTTATTGCTTCAGGAAATTGGGAGTTTGGCGCAGACGAGGACGCTCATCTGTACCCTCTTCCTCGATCAGTTAAGGAGGGTAAGGGTAAGAGCCCAGTGTCAATACTTAGTTGTTTCTTTCCAAGTGTTTCAATATTTTATCTGTTTCTAATGTCTGTTTTCTTCTTGCAGACGTTCGCAAGCCACCAAAAAATTTTCGCCAATCTTACGTTCCCAACAAGGATCTGAAAAAGCTCCTGGACTTGCCAGTTCATAAAAGAAAAGCCCATCTTCTTCTCAACTTTATCCCTACATACAAATCAATTTTGCCCGACGTCCCTAGAAGAAAGAAGAAAAGCCTGTCTCCACCTTCTGCCACAACTCTAACCGCTTCTACATCCCGAACAGATCAAGGATCAACATCGAATCCAGCCGATCAACCATCAACTTCAGTTCCATACTTGATCCCCATACCTGAACGAAAACGTCGGCGAAGACTTGTCAAAACTGCCGAGATGGGTCGCCCAAAGCCTGTTGCCGCAGATCTCCTAGCCGACCTCCCTACCGATATTGATGTTGCCCCGACTCAATCCATGCCCCCACCAAAGCCAAAAAGAACTAAGAAGGCCCAGCCAAAGGCCAAAGTAACTCAGGTTGAATTTGAGGATACTTTGCCTATTTCTAAGCTGGCTGAGAGTGAGAAGTCTCAACCATCTGCTGGGAAGAGGCGTTCTGAAGCCCAGCCATCAGAGTCCCAGAAATCGAAAAAGCCGAGGTCTTCATCTGCAACGACTTCGAAGTCCAAAGTACCAAATGTCCCCTGGACGCCTGAGATTACCCTGGAGAATAAGCCTGTTTTGGCAAGTGATAGCGCCGATGACATAAATGTCGGCGTTGCACTCAGTACAACCCTTCTTCTCCCAGGCGATCTGGAAAAGAACGCCGAAATGAATGAGTACGAAAATTACGCTTTCATGCTTCAACGCTGTGTTCAAGTAAGTGTCTTCACTTGGTGACTTGTCTTTTCCTCATCCTTTTATACTTGTAAAACTTTGTAATAACTTTTTGCTTTATACTCTTTTCAGGCTGTTCAGCATGCCCATTCCTTCTCCATGCAATCTTTTGAGAATAGGGAGAAGTTGACTGACATGAAGAAGGAGTATTCTGCTCTCCAAAAGATCAACAAGAGTCTTCAAGCAAAAATGAAGAAGTTAGAGGATCAGGCTGAGGCCGCCACTAAGGCCCAACAGATAGCAGAAGAAAAAGCTGAATCTGCTGAGGCTATCAGGAAGGTCGCCGAAGCCGAGAAAAAAGAGGCCGAGGGTAAAAAGGCCCAGGCCGAAAAGGAGCTCCAGGAGGCCCTGGCTACCAAAGATGCCGAGATCAAGGATGCTGACGAAAAGGCATACGCACAGGGTATGGCCGACGTCACGGAGGAATACAAATTTCAAGTCAGGCAGGCATGCAACAGGGGCTTCTCCTAGGTTGGATGTCCCTAGCAAAAAAGCTTAATATCCCTGATGATTCACCACTACGCAAAGCTGATGCTATTCCTCTTCCATTTCCTTCACCTCCACCTCCAACTCAAGCCGAAGACGAATCAGAGTCTGAATCCGAGGATGAGGATAAGGATGATGATGAGGCTCTAGTAAGGAAGACTAAAGATGCCACTGAGACCAAGTCCCCTCTTCAAGATAATCAAGTCCTAGACTTGACTTATGAGGAGGAAGATGAGGAGGTTGTCAAGGAGGCTACTCCTGAACAAGCGTCATCTGACGTTCCTCCAACCGATAAAAGTCTTGACCAAACACTTGCCGAAATCGATGCCGAGATCGTGGCAGAAAAGGCTGCCGAAGTAGTTCTTCAGGAATCTGCCGAGGTAGTTCTCCAAGAATCTGCCGAGGTCCAGACTCAAATTGCGCCTGAAGTTGAAGAATCACAACCTTGATGTCTTTTGTACTTTTTTGTTTTCTGGATAATATAAGTTTCTTGTATGGCCGATGTGCCTCCAGTTTATGTTGAATGTTTTAATATAACTTTCTTTAAATGTCTGCACTCTTTTGCCTTTTCTTTGACTGCCTCTATATGATTCTATAGAATATTTTGCATGCCTTTCAAACTTTGCCTTCTTTGTGTAATTTTCTCGGGGTTACATACCTCGGGTATAATAACTACAAACTTTACTTCGGCAAGATACTGACCTGCAAACTTTTTATAAATTTCAACAAGTGTAAAATATATACTATAAACTTTTCTCAAGTTATAACAAGTGCTAAACAATGATCTACTTGTAAATTGCAACAAATTTCAACAAGTGTTTAAACAATATACTTAGCTTTTACTTCAACCTGTAAATTGCTGCAAGTTTCAACAGATAATCATATGTCAGTCTTAACGTCATCTTGTAAATTGCTACAAATTTCAACAAGTGTTAAGCATCTTCTTTTGGTTTAACCAACCTGTAGATGGCTACAAGTGTTTAAGCAATAACCTCGGCTTCACTTCGACTTGTAAATTGCTACAAATTTCAACAAGCGAAGAGAAACAGTGATCTTGGCTTATCTTCGACTTGTAAATTGCTACAAATTTCAACAAGTGAAGATAAGGAATCAGCTTATCTTCGACTTGTAAATTGCTACAAATTTTAACAAGTGAGAATAAAGAATAATCTCGGCTTAACTTCAACTTGTAAATTGCTACAAATTTCAACAAGTGAAGATAAGGAATAATCTCGGCTTAACTTCAACTTGTAAATTGCTACAAATTTCAACAAGTGAAGATAAGGAATCAGCTTAACTTCGACTTGTAAATTGCTACAAATTTCAACAAGTGAAGATAAGGAATAATCTCGGCTTAACTTCAACTTGTAAATTGCTACAAATTTCAACAAGTGAAGATAAGGAATCAGCTTAACTTCGACTTGTAAATTGCTACAAATTTCAACAAGTGAAGATAAGGAATAATTTCGGCTTAACTTCAACTTGTAAATTGCTAAATTTCAACAAGTGAAGATAAGGAATAATCTCGGCTTAACTTCAACTTGTAAATTGCTACAAATTTCAACAAGTGTTAAGCATATTCTTCTTCTCTTTGCCCCCAATGGAACCTGAGTTCCACTTGGGTTCTCATTATTCAGAAATAATATTGCGCATCTTTTATCAGTGTAAAGGAATTCTGCTATGATTTTATTGATGATGTTGAAAAAATAACAAGGAACATCTAATGATAGAAAAATTTTAGATTACAAGTGTTCCATGGTCTAGGTAATGCTTTGCCCTCATTATCTTCAAGCCGATAAGCCCCATTGCCTAATACTGAAGTAATTCTGTAGGGTCCTTCCCAGTTTGGACCAAGCTTGCCCTCTCTGGGATCCTTCTTGTTGCCGACGACTTTTCTCAAGACTAGGTCGCCGACTTGAAAATCTCTTGGATTGACCTTCTTGTTGTAAGCTCTGGCAAGCTGTTGCTGGTATACTGCGAGCTGAATTGCAGCTTTCTCTCTTCGTTCTTCCAAAAGATCCAGATCTCGGGCTAAGAGTATATCATTAGTCCCATTCTCAACTCCTGGGTTCGGATCCCTGGGATGCCGACTTCCAGTGGAATGATGCTTCTGTGCCATAAGCCATGGGCAAAGGGGGATTCCCCTGTTGATCTTCTCGGCGTAGTCCGATATGCCCAAAGTACGTTGGGTAATTCGTCTACCCACTTTCCTTTTGCTGCCTGCAGTCTCTTCTTTATTCCATCCAAAATTACTTTGTTGGATGCTTCTGCTTGCCCATTACTTTGGGGAAAACTTGGTGTTGAGAAGTAATTCTTGATCTTGAATTTCGCACAAAAGTTCTTGATGAGTTTGCTGTCAAACTGCGTTCCGTTGTCGGCAACTATGGCTCTTGGAATGCCAAATCTGGTGATGATATTTCTCTATATGAAGTTCTTGACGTCTACATCTCGGATTTTGGCAAGAGGTTCTGCCTCTATCCACTTCGTGAAGTAATCTATTGTTACCAGCAAGTATTTTCTCTGCCCAGTTGCCTGGGGAAGTTGTCCAACAAGTTCCATGCCCCACTGGGCAAACGGCCAAGGGCTGGATACTGGATTTAGGTCAGCAGCTGGCTGGTGTATCAAAGGTGTAAACCTTTGGCATTGTTCACACTTCTTTACGTATGCTTCTGCATCTTTTTGCATGTAGGGCCACCAATACCCCTGGGTAATGGCCCTATGAGCTAGTGATCTGCCCCCAGCGTGGCTTCCACAAACTCCTTCATGAATTTCATATAAAAAATCTTCAACCTGCAAAGGGTGTACGCATCTTACAAGGGGTCCAGTGAAGGATCTTCTGTAGAGATGTCCGTCCGCAGTCAGACTGAATCTTGCCGACTTCAATCTGACTTTGTGTGCCTCCTTGCGGTCTTCTGGCAGCTTTCCTTCTTTCAGGAATGCAACAATTGAATCCATTCAACTTGGCCCCATATCCACATACATTGCTTCTTGCTCTGTGTTCTGTGGTTCTATGCTCGGGCCCGACATATAGTCAATCATAATTGTCCTTGTTTTTCCAGTCTGTATTGAACTTGCCAGGTTGGCCAACGCATCGGCGTGGCTGTTATCATCTCGGCTTACTTGGAGTAGTCGGCAGTTCTGAAATAAGGCGGCCAATCTGATGACCTCTTTTGCATACCGACATCCTTTCGTCTCTGGCTGCAAATTCTCCTGTTGACTGGTTAACAATAAGCTGTGAATCACAAAAAACTATTACCTCATCTGCTTGCTTGCTGCTGCCGCCAGCTTTAGCCTTGCAATTAAGGCTTCGTATTCCGCTTCATTGTTTGAGGCCCTGAACCCCAAACGAATGACTGTTCTATTATTTCTCCATCTAGAGATTAGTAGTACCCCTGCCCCTGCTCCTTGCCGGTTTGAACTTCCATCGACAAACAGTCTGAAGGAGTGCCGATGTAGATGCTACAGGGTCTGAGTTTTTCCTTCCTTTGCTTTTTCCCTTTGGCTGGGATTCTCATTGCTTGCTGGGACAACGTTCATCTTGGCTCAACGGAGCCCGATGTTTCGATGGATTCTGGCGTGAACTCGGCCACGAAGTCGGCCAAAACTTGGCCCTTAATTGCTGTTATTGGCCTGAACTCCAGGTCATACTGGCCCAGGGTACTGCCCATCTTGCTATTCTTCTTCCTGTTAAGTCTTGTTGTAACAAGGATTAGTGGGTGCTCTGTTAGACCACAATCTTGTGCGCCTGAAAGTAATGGTTCAACTTCTTTGAGCCATTACTAAGGCTAGCATTAATTTCTCTAGGGTAGATACCTTGTTTCTGCGTGGCCAAGGTTTGCTTACATAGTAAAACAGCCTTTTGTTCCCTTTTTCTTCTCGGATTCACACCGCACTTACTGCGTGTTCTGAACTGCTAGTACAAAAACAGCTCTTCCCCAGGTCAGGTGTTGAGGACTGGAGCCGTAGTCAGATACTTCTTTAGGTCGGCCAAGCGGCCTCACATTCCTCTGTCCAAAGGAAATCCGTGGCTTCTTTACTAGGTTGAAAGAAAGGTTTGCATTTGTCAGCTTCGGCTTATGAACCTGTTTAGGGCTGCGGCCCTTCCGGTAAGCATCTTGTACCTGTTTTAGCGATGTGGGCTTGTAAATCTAGGATGGCCTTGATCTGATCTGGGCTGGCCTCAATGCCTTCTTGTCACCAGGTACCCAAGAACTTACCAGATCCAACTCCAAACGCGTATTTTGATGCGTTGAGTCGGAGCCGATAGTTTTGAGGATTTCAAAGACCTCTTTTAGGTTAGAAGATGACCTTTAGGCTCCTTGGTCTTACGACCATGTCATCGATGTAGACTTCTACTGTTTGGCCAATCAAGTGTCTGAACATCTTGGTTACCAACTTTGGTAAGTTGCTCTGCGTTTTTCAGCCCAAAGGGCATACTCTGTAACAGTATAGGCCTTTTGGGGTGATGAACGCTGTTTTCTCCTCATTCTGGGGGTACATGGCTATCTGGTGGTACCCCTATAAGCGTCCAGGAAGCTCATCCTTCATGTCCAGATGTGGCGTCTACCAATTGGTCAATCTTGGGTAGAGGAAAGCTGTCCTTGGGACAGGCTTTGTTCAGGCTTGTAAAATCTACGCAAATCCTCCATTTACCGTTTTTCTTCTTTACCACCACAGTGTTCGATAGCCACGTCGGATAATTGACTTCTCTAATGGCCTTGGCTTCCAGTAGTCTGTCTACTTCTTCCTCTACTGCTTCGACGTGCATCAACGTTGGTCTTCTAGCTCGTTGTATTACAGGTTTGGCCGACCTGTCGACGTTCAGTCTGTGACATGTGACCTGGGTCAATGCCAGGCATTTCATAAGGTGTCCAGGCGAACACCTCTATGTTTGTTCTAAAAAAGCTTCCAGTTCTCTTTCTTCTTCTTCGGCTAAGCCTGAGCCGAGAAAAAGAAGCGCTTCATCGCCCTCCTGGACGAGGATTTTCTTAGTGTTTCCTCACTCTTCTCAGCCGCTCCTTGCCGACATCATCTAGGACCTCCATGTCCTCATCTTCAATCTCTGCCTTCCCTGGTTCTTGTATGTTGCAGGTTGTTTTCATTGCTGCCATGGAGCAATTTTTTGCCTGCAGTTGATCTCCTCTGACTTCTTCAATCCCATGTTCTGTTGGGAACCGCAATAGTTGATGCAACGTTGAGGGAACTGCCCCCATTGCATGCAACCATGGCCTTCCCAAGATGATGTTGTATGGTGAAGGGTGTGTCAATCACGATGAACTCTGTCTGATCTTTAGTGCCGGCTTGTACTTCCAAGCTTGTGCGCCTATGGCCACGTGGCGTTCATTGAAGCCGACCATCGGGCCATTCGATTGCTCCATGTTCTGGGTGAAGGCCAGCTCCTTGTAACATCTAACATACATGATGTCACAAGAGCTGCCTTGATCTATCAGGATGCGTTTCACTTGGCACTCCCCACCTGGAGGGATACTACCAAGGCATCATTATGGATGCATGTGGACCATCTCTAGGTCGGCTTCGGTGAAGCTATCATCGGTCCTTGGCACTCTTCTGGCCGATGTCTTTTTTCCCCGACTTGGTAGACATGCTGTAATGCCTTACCCTCTGGGTCTCTCCTCTGACTTCGTTCTCGTTGACCCTTGAGTGGATCACATTGACCACCCGTGGTCCCCTGCCTGTGGTTGCTGTACTGGGGGAGGCGGGGCTGCTGGTGCTTGAGGCAACCTTGTATGTTCCTCTCTTGTTCTGGCCTCATCGAAAGGTCCCTCAGATGGCCTTGTCACTAAGTCCTCCAAGTGTGCTCTTAGGGCTCTGCAACCCTGAGTTGGATGCCCCTCTTCATTGTGGTAGGGCAACGCCTACCAACGTTCCTTCCCATGTATTCTCCTGGGGCCTTTGCCGGTGCCCTGAAATAGGGCTGATTTCGAATTTGATCTAGGACTTTGTGGAGGGAATTCGAATACAGTCGTCACTTGCTTACCCCTAATTCTGTCTCCGATTTGTTGAATCCGTTGTTAGCTCGGCCTTTTCGGCGAGCCGTTCTCTTTTCCTGCTTTACCTCCTTATTCCCGATGTATCCTCCTCGGCTCTGGCATATTTCTCGATTCTTGCCATGAGCTCCTCCATGCTTTTTGGCAATGTCTTTGCCAAAGATTTCCGCAGAGAACAATCATCTTTCAGGCCGTTCTTGAAAGATACGACCGCCACTTCTTGGTTGCATTCGGGTATTCGATTGAACACCTCGTAGTATCTCTTTGCATAGGCCCTAAGGCCTTCATCCTTGCTGATCTTCAGAGCCATTAATGCGTCACCCTTAATGGCTGCAGCTTGTTTGTCACGAACCTGGCCACAAACATCTCGGCCAGGCCTTCCCAAGTCTTCACGCTTCCCTTTGGCAGCTTGTGGAACCAATCTGATGCAATCTCCCCAAAGGACGAGGGGAACACTTTGCAGAGCAATGGCTCGTTTCCACTGTAAGTGCCATTGAGTTAAGAATAATCCAACGTGGAAGTTAGGGTCTGACTTACCATCGTATATTTGAAACCTCGGCATACTGAATCTCTTCGGTGCCTCAAATTTGTCCAGCTCTACCGAGAACGGTGTCCTCGGCTTGTCGGGTGAGGTAACCTCGGCTTCAGCGTTCTGTTCTTCCTCTTGAGGTAATTTCTCAAGTCTTCTTTACTCCTCCCTGGAGCTCGGCTATCTTTTGACTTCAGTCTTTTCGGACACTACTTTCGGCCTCGTGGTGGGCCCGTTTTGATCTTTCCATGGGTTGTGTCAAAGCAGAGCGCCTGCCTTTGAACATGCCGATGTTCTATGGCTCTGGGTCCTTCGTGTGATATGTCCTTTGGGACTTCTCTTGTCTCGGCTCCTCTCGTCCAACTTCCCTGGAAGGCGGGTGAGAGTGCCTTCCGCTCCTGGTGTGCTGAGGTGCTTCGGGAATTATTTTCCTTCCTCCCTTCTGGGTATTAACTGCTGGGATCGGCGTGTCCTGCAGTGGGTACGGCGGCTGCATGACATTGTTTTGCATCATGAAGTTGACGACCGATTGTAGGTCTGCCAACTTGTCTGCCAAATCTTTTACTTCCTCATCCCTCCGTAGGCACCTATCCCTCCATACCTGGAGGTTATCTTCGTTATAGTACTTGCTTTGGTGTCTGTTTTTTTGTGTGTCGCCTCCTGGCCGACGTCTTTTCCTCCGTGCCCCTGGTCATGGGCTCTTCGTTGTGATTGTCTCCTTCGATGTCGAGGTCGATAGGCTTGCCACTTCAGCGGGAGCGTTGTCCCCAACTTTTCTTTTTGTGCGTTACTGGCCATCTATTCGTCTTTCCTTCCCACAGACGGCGCCAAATTGTGTGAGTGATTTTCGCATCACACTGCCCTCCTTAGTGATTCAGCTGTAGAACACAGGCAGAATAGATGGCACCCTGCTGTCCTGCACAGAAAGAAAAGGCTCGGCGGTGGTTCTTCCACCCGGGGGCACTCCGACGATCAAGTCAGTATATCTCTCAAAGATAATCAAGTAGTTCAACTCACTAGCTTGAGTATAAAACATACCTTAGACCCATGGGGGTGCCTCTCTTTTATAGCCAATACAATCCTAGTCCCAATAGGAGCCTAACTCCAATGGACTCAAGATTACTGCTAATTGGAACTCCCAGTGGGATTAGGATAAACCCTCTAAGAGTTTCATCTTTACCCAAACTGAAGTCTTCTCTCAATCTAGGACTCTTGTCCTTTATCCGCTTATCTCGGATTCCGATATCTTCGGAGAAACCTCGGCAACTCCGAGATCACCTCGGCGTAACTACCACGACACGTGGCACCTCGGCTGACACGTCGGCGTCACCTTGCCACGTGTTGGTACTCAGAAAATATATCCCTACAGAAGACATAAATTTTCTGATTTAAAATAAATTTTGATTGTATATTTGGTTTGAATTTTTTAAAAAATATTTTTCAGTTAAAATATTTTTATATTTATAATAATTACTATCACAAATTATTTTCTATTTATTGTATTGTTATTTTCAAATAAATGGCCAAAAAATTTATCAAGTATTATCTACGTGGCAGTTAAAAAAAAAATTATGATATCATTTTGTTAGCATCTACGGAATTTACCACACACAATTCAATTTTATTCGATTTTTTTTATTTGCTGATTTTCATCAATTCTGTGGAAAATGCATCCTTCATGTACTTTGTCATTTATATTATCTGTTCAACCACCAACTTTTATAACAGAGGCTAAACAACCAACAACTTCACCATCTTCGTAATTAATTTCATAATTTACAAATTCACTCTATATATTGGCAGATGATATCGGTGTAAAACAAGAAGACCAAATACTGTTTTGATAAGGGTCAGAGCTTAAGAGAAGAAATCGAAGCCTTTCCTAACTGCTCAGCACTGGTCGATCGGCAGGTCAACTGAGGGGTCTTCCGGCCGGTCAACCGGATCCACCTAGTCGTCCAGTTTAATGGCAAGCCTCAGTTTAACAGCAAGCCTCAATTCAGTTTAACAACAAGCCTCAATTTAGTTTAATAGAAAATCAATGAGTTGTAAATAGAACCTATATATATTTTGAGAGAAATTTACAAATGTCATAAAGAAGAACACAACAAACAAAAATCGAACACTCAAAAAAAAAAAAAAATTCAGCAATAAAAACCCAATAAATTTACAAATTATGAAAGAAAAATCAATAGAAAATTAGTCTACAATAGCACAAACACATATATGTATGTAGGAAAGAGTTATCAATTTCTTTCTTGATGTCTTCTCTTCTTCTCTTCCAACAGAAAATTAGTCTACAATAACACAAACACATGTCTGTATGTATGAAAGAGTTATCAATTTCTTTCTTGATGTATTCTCTTCTTTTCTGTTGGCAATTGCAAAAAAAAAAAAAAAAAAAAAAAAAAAAAAAAAAAACTTGTAGCAGTCAACTGGCGAGGATGTCCAGGGGACAACCGGGTAGACTCAAAAATTCAAAAACTGTACAAAAATGTGAGAGCTTTGTGTTGAAAGTTTGTTTTGAAATGAGCTCTGCCAAACGTGAAACAGAAATGTGTTTTGAAATGTGTGGTGAAATTAATTTTTGAAAACTCTATCCAAACGCTTTGTTCACATGAAGGGGTGAAATTGTAATTGGAAAGTTTTACCAAACACAGTTTAATAGTGGCGGAGCCACAGTGGAGCCAGGGGGTCACGTGCCCCCTTTGGTTTTGAATTTTTTTTTTTTTTTTTTTTTTTTTGCACACATAAAGAAAATATTTTAAATAAAAAAAATTATAAAATATTATTTAGACTGAAATATCAATGACATTTTTAAAATTATGAGAATAATAATGGTTATTTTTTTATTAAAAATAAAGATATTACGATAAGTCAATATTATTATCTATGAAAATTTCAATACAATGATGATGTCTATCATTATTGATATACAATTATTATTAATCTCAATAAAGATATGGTGTGACGCCCTGATTCTACAGTATTGGTTGCAGTCAAGGGAAGTCACTAATGAGTCCTATGGTCAATAACCAAGTAAAATCCCAGATCGCTGGAGGAGTCATAATAGCCTCCCTTCTAAGTCCAACTTTCTTAGGCAGCGCACTACCCTTTTGACAGATCTTAAGAGGTATTGACACAAGGTCTCATAAGTAACGATAAGGTTTATACGTATAAGTATTAGAATGAAAGTACATAACAACCGCGAATATCATTAATTTCAAAAGCTTGTTCCAATACATTACATCAACAAGGAAGTTTGAAACTTCACATGAGTCTTACAAAATAATCAAAAAGGAAATTTCTATTCTTCCTAAGATAGCCAAAAGTCCTCGAAGGTTTCCGGCTCATCGTCTTCTGCTATGAGTTCCGCTTCGTCACCTGGCATGATACGCCGTGAGCTTTGAATGCCCAGTAAACGCACACACACACCCCACCCCTTTTTCCCAGTCCAATACACAATCACAAAGTATAACATCAAGTAGTAAAGCATGATACTTCAATAAATACATAAATAAATAATTAAATAAATGGTTAAGTTAGATGTCAGTAAACTAGAAATCCCCCAAAGAGATTCCGTCCTCCCAACCACAAGAATCGGACGCGGATTATTCGGTATGCCCCCTCTTTTGCTGCTTTGTTGCAGACCTAACCTCGGATGCCTACCAACGGTTATGTACCGTGTAGCGCCAACCGCAGGGCCTCAAAAGAGACGGTAAAATAGGGCCTTGCCCGAAATCCCTCCTCACACCAAACCACCTAGGGTCCGAATACAACCGCTCCGTTCAAGGGTTCCGAAAACCACTTGCGCAAGATTTAACCTCGAATAGGGAACGCATCCCAACAAGCCAGATACCACATATTCTCATCTTTTCATTACTCAAGTATTCGAAAACCCAATACCCACCCAATTAGGTTTCCCGTTGAATTAAGTGTTTTAAGTTAATGTTAGTCCAACTAAACAATAAATTAAAATCCACATAAGCATGCCTCCTCAAGATAAGAAGATAAATAACATAACATACCCATACAACATCATGCCAAGATATGATAATAAGCCATTAAACATTTTCATGAATACAAGGGTATAAAAACATCCAAACATAACAAATTTCCAGATTTAACATCACATGAAGGTTAATATGGGAGGACTACTTAGGTTCATCCACCGGACTCGGTTTTCCTATGGTTCGTAGAGAATTTGATCTAGTTTCTAGAACATTTTTCGGAAATGGGATTGCTTTTCCCGATTTTAAGTTATTTAGAAAATAGTCCAGCACTGTTCCAGAATCTGTCCAGAATCTGCCCAGATCTGTCGACTGTTACGAAAACTTGATTTTCTTGCAAACCGCTCAATGTTTTTCGATGAAACCAATTTTAGTTGAAAGATAACTCCTTAAGGAAGGTTTTGACATAAAATGGAGGTTCAGAATATTTTTGTACATTTTTCTGGAATTTTCGAAAGTTGACTGAAAAAAACAGGTTTTGAGATAGAATGCCCAAAACAAGAAAATTTATAAAAAGGGTGTTCCACCATGGGAAAGTTTCATTTATTTTGTGAAGAAAATGTGCTAACTATCACATGTTTAACTCAGAAAATTTGTTTGAAAGAGTACCCTTGAGAAGTTGAGAGATTTGTGCAAAAGAATATGGTTTTTGTGCCAAAACGGGTAAAATACAAGAGAGATGGAGACAATACTCAAATCTTAGTATTTTTAACATGGGAACTTGATAATAACAGATCTGAAACTTTATTTAGAATCTTTAAAAACATGCATTAGAAAAGAAAATGAAGAGAGGGTTGTGTTGGTGGCTTACCCTCCAAGCTTTGCACAAGAAACTCTCTCTCTTCTTCCTCCTTCTCCTCTAGATTTCTCTTCCTTGCTCTCCTCCCTCTCTGTAACCAAAATGTGTGTGAGTGAGTTGTGTTGTGTGTATGTTTGCAAGCTAGGAAGGGTGTGGTATATATAGGCAAATTTGGGGTAAAAGGACATAAAAGCCCTTTGGTTGGAATTGGATGGAAGGGTTAGGGTTTGATTGAATGCTAAAGGAATGGAAGGGACTTAGGAGGTGTGTTCCATTGGTTTAGGCCACATCTAGTTGTAAAAAAAAACCAATTCTTGGATTTTGTATCCTAGGTAGGTCACTAGGTTGTATTTTTCCTAGACTCTCATGATGGTGTGTCTTGGAAATAGATTTTTCTCCTCCTCCAAGGAAGGGCTAGCCATAGGGATGTGAAGGGACTAATTTTTTTATTTTATTTTATTTTATTTTATTTTTTTTTTAGTTCTAGGCACATTCTCCTAGGTGTATATGTATATATATATATATAGCAAGATTGATGGCATACCAAGGTACAAGATATGAGTACTATTTGGGGCAAGTTTTGAAATAAAAAAAAACATATGAGGGCTTGAAGTTAAATACATGTAACCTAGGTAGAATTAAATTAGGTTAGGGAATTTCTGTTTGGATAAAAATAAAACTAGCAATTACTAACTGACAAGATTCGAATTAATTCAAGTAAACGATGGTTTTAAGAAAATAAATCATCATTAGGGTCTGAGAAGTAAATACATATTTCAGGGGCCTTACATATGGAATTTATTGAATTGTTAGTAACATTTTACATTTGGGGTTCACCCTCTATATGTTTCTTTACTATTAGTTGGTGATATCATATGTCAATGATGATGTGGTATTACTATTATATTGAATTTTTACTAAAATTTTGTACAAAAAATTACTTTATCATTATATAATTTATTTTAAAACTTATATCCATGACTCTTTTTTTTTTTTCATGATATACTTGTTACAAATAATATATATCTATATATATATATTATGTTTCTTGAAGTCAATTGTAAAAATTTATGTGAAATATTTTTGTAAAATTTTTTAATGTTATAATAATAAGTGTCCACTCTAATTTAATTTCTTAACTCCGCCACTGCAGCCTAATGTTTTCAGGCTCTATTTGGGATGAGAGAGTTTTAATAAAAAAATATATATAATATATATATATATATAGCAAGATTGATGGCATACCAAGGTACAAGATATGAGTACTATTTGGGGCAAGTTTTGAAATAAAAAAAAACATATGAGGGCTTGAAGTTAAATACATGTAACCTAGGTAGAATTAAATTAGGTTAGGGAATTTCTGTTTGGATAAAAATAAAACTAGCAATTACTAACTGACAAGATTCGAATTAATTCAAGTAAACGATGGTTTTAAGAAAATAAATCATCATTAGGGTCTGAGAAGTAAATACATATTTCAGGGGCCTTACATATGGAATTTATTGAATTGTTAGTAACATTTTACATTTGGGGTTCACCCTCTATATGTTTCTTTACTATTAGTTGGTGATATCATATGTCAATGATGATGTGGTATTACTATTATATTGAATTTTTACTAAAATTTTGTACAAAAAATTACTTTATCATTATATAATTTATTTTAAAACTTATATCCATGACTTTTTTTTTTTTCATGATATACTTGTTACAAATAATATATATCTATATATATATATTATGTTTCTTGAAGTCAATTGTAAAAATTTATGTGAAATATTTTTGTAAAATTTTTTAATGTTATAATAATAAGTGTCCACTCTAATTTAATTTCTTAACTCCGCCACTGCAGCCTAATGTTTTCAGGCTCTATTTGGGATGAGAGAGTTTTAATAAAAACAATATATATATATATATATATATATATAAAAGTTATATAAAAAAGTTAAAAATTATTTTTATTATCTCAATTTTTTGTATATTTTTTTTATAAAAAATTAAAAAAATCATTCCCAAACACTTAAATTAATTTTGTTGATCTCATATTTTAATAAAAAAACACAACTTAAAAAGTGACTTTTCAAAGCTTTACATCGAGAAAGTCCTGTGTTACTTTGCTCTTACTAGTCATTGATGATGTCACAAACAATATGCAAAGACCGGCGTTATAACTTGTCCTTTTGGTATATCCAAATCAATAGGAATTAAGACTGAGGCCTTGTTTGGGAACTCTTCTTTTTAGTTAAAAAGTCAAAAAGTTACTAAATTAGTCAAAAAGTTAACAATTTATACCAAAAAATCAAAGATTCTTTTTTCTCTCTACTTTTTGCACATCTTTTCGTAAAAAGTCAAAAAGTCATCCCAAACATACTAGTTTCTTTTAGCTCATATTTTAGCCAAATAACTAAAAAATTACTAAATTAGCCTATTCCCAAACGGGACCTGAGTCTATCCCTAATCGAACGTGTGACTAATGGTTGCCAATAGAACTGCACATTCTTGTTAGGATGGATATTCGACTCTCTTCATCTGTTTCTATCTTTTTCAATTTTTTTTTATTGACAATTATGCATGTAATCGAAATATTAAAAAAATAAAAAATAAAAAAAATAAAAAAAAAAATCGGATGTGTTATTTAATGGAATACCTTATGCCTGGTTCATGTCTCTTAGTGGTTAATCTTAGATATCATTTTCCGAAAGTTACATATACATCCCACAAACTTATTTCCACATTATCAGATAGGAGTAGTGCTGCAAACGAACCGAGCCAAGTTGAGCTTTCCTGCGCTCCAGCTCGGCTCGTTTACTTATCGAGCTCATTTATTGAGTTCGAGTTTGGCTCAATAAGGATCTGAGTTCGAGCTTGACTCGACTCGTTAATATTAATAAAATTCGAGTTCGGCTAGGTTCGGCTCGATAATTTTTTTAAATATTATTTATATAAAAAATATTATTTAATATTTAAATAATATATTTATACTATTATTATTATATATTTATATATTATTTAATATATAAATAATATATTTATTAAATTAATTTAAATAAAGATAAACGAGCCGAGCTTGACGAACCGAATATTCGAACACAAACTCGGCTTGTTTGTTAAACGAACCAAGCTGAGCCGAACTTGTTCATGAACAGTTCGGTTCATTTACAGCCTTAGATAGGAGTAGTGGGTGTCTTTACCGACGAACATAAGGATTACTGAGTAATTAGCTGTTGATGAACGTTTTGGAAAACAAATATTCTAGGGACTAGATTAATCCATCTAGAAAATTTTGGATAGGTGTTTGTGTGGTGGAAATTAATTTGTATAATGTGAGATTAATATATAGAATAAATATAAATCACAAAATGAAAATTTTGAATAATTTCTAGGAATTCATAATCAGTGGCGGAACCAGAAAATTAGGTTAGAGGGGCCACTTATTAATTATAATTTTTTATTTATAAAAAATTCATGAGCAATATTAAGATAATAATCATTTTATGAGATAAATTTAAAAGTAAAAAATTACATGTTCATTATTAATAAGAACAAATCGAAATTCTATAATAGTGTGGAATGGCTCGGTGTGTGATGATGATGTAAATTTGCAAGTTTAGCACAAAAAATTATGGATCAAATTCCCAATATTAAAAAATAAAAACACATCATTTATAACACAAATTATTATAAAATCTATTTAATTTTTATTTGACAGAAAAATATTAAAGAGATGACATTACTTAAAAAAGATGTGTTTTGAATGAAAATTATTAAACAGTTTAGAGTACCATATGACTTTACCTACGTGATGCTCAAAGTATAGAAAATCACAAATCACATTAAGTGATATGTCAACTACTTGAAAATAATGAGTTCATTATATCCAATTTATAATATTTTTCGCTACACTATTGATTTAAACTACTATATAAATAATGTCACATAGTGTTTCCAAAGTATCAAATAACTACTTGTAGTAAACAATATAATAAATCATTAGTTAAAGAACATATTAAGAAAAAAAAGAAATTTTATACATAACAATAAAAAATAAAAAATAAATAAAAAAAATTACAAAACTGAAGGGGGCACGTGACCCCCTGGCCCTTTGCTACCTCCGCCCCTGTTCGTAATATTAATCTTTGAAGAATTATTTTTTATCACTCAACTATCGAATAAGTGTTTATTAACATTTTTTATTCAGAAAATTTTCTACTTAGTTTAAAGCAGTACATGGTAATTTTTGTATTTTTTATGTTTTAGATTTTAAAATGTATTGCACAGTTTAGTTTCGTTTTTCAAATATATATATTAAAAAATGTATAAATTAAAATTAAAAGCTAGTTCCGGGCGTGGGGGGAATGAAATGTAAAATAAAAAGCACTCACTTTCATATAATTTTCTCTTTTTTACGGTAAAAATATCTTTAATATTTATTTTCATCAAACTGATTTATATTATTAAAAAATTAAAAATAAAATTTTGAAACCAATCTAACCGGACTGAATAATTATTATTTTACACATTTCTAAAATTTATAATTTTAAAACTTATTATCATGATCTATCAAACAAGATTAGTACATTTTTTGTTTTTATTATTTTTTGAAATTTGATAATATCATAGCTTTCATTGCACATTTCTTTTTATTTTTATTTTATTTTTTATAAAATTTATATATTTCAAACCTACTTATTAGATCTTTATTGAATATAAATTACGTAAAAATTAAAAAATATGAATTTTTTATGAAGTAATTGTACACACCTATTGGTGTGCTTGCTAACATGAAAATTATTCATATGTATTATCGATTTCCAATTTTCCCTGTAAATATAGAAACTTCTTATTTTATTTTGTTATAATATATGTATTATTTGTTTTATTGAAAGAACTATTTCTTTTATTTTTAATTTTTATTTCATTTCAATTAGTTTTAAACTAATAATGCGTATGAATAATTTTCATGTTAGCACACTAACAGGTGTGTACAATTACTTCATAAAAAATTCATGAACAATCAGTAGCACAGATGAACAATTGGCACCATACAACAATTACTTCAAAAGTTTCAAGTCCTGTCAGATAAGATAAGAATGAAATATGAACAATTGGTACCACACAACAACAAATCTCACCAATTGGAGAAGCAAAAACCATGCTTCCTTCCCTCAACCACTTGGAGTCCAAATCAGCAAAAGCAAACAAAACACAACCTAACCTCCAACCTTAACGACAGTATTGGCCATGTCCACATCCAAACAAGCAACATTTTCAAAATCCATCAGAATCCGCGATCAAGGTGACATTTACGTCTATAAAAGTGGCCTGCACAATTCACTTTCCTAAAAACCTCAAAAAACGTAATATGTTGAATGTTACAATAAACTATGATATCAAAATAAATAAATGGTATAATAGTATACTAATACCATTTATTTACAATTTATAGGACCTTATGGAACACATTTCTGTCTAAATAGGACTTGAAACTCTATAAGAAATTATACAAGACTTCACATTAAATAAGTTCCCATAATAGGACTTATAAATAATTTTCCTTTTTATTTTTTTTAAAGTGTCACATCATACCCTTCACGTTGTCACATTAGGAAAAGTACACTAACGAGTTTTGGAGTCACTACAAAAAAATTAAGGTATTAGAGACCAAAATTTAGAGGCAAAATTATTTTTGTTGGTGGGAGAGGGATGCAAACCACCGATGGTGATTCACAAAGAGTGATTTAAAACTAAACCAAACTGAAATTCAATTCACTGAAACTATTTCTGAAAAAACAAACACACAAAGCACTCTTGCTCTTCTTTCTCCCATACTCTCATATTTCTGATACACCACACACAGCTATATATATATAGATAAACTAGTAGTGTGAACATATTTATTGCAAATATAACTATCAGTGTGAATGCATTCAATGCGTATACGGCTATCAACCACCGCATTGAATGCAGCAACAAAACTCATTGAATGCAACCAACCAACCAAGATTACTTCACAACATCCCCCCTTAATCTTGATTCTCCATGCTGCTTCATCCCGAGCATTATCTTCATTCTGTTGAATAGATCATTTTTCAATGGCTTCGTGAAAATATCTGCAAGCTAATCTTGAGATTTGCAAGAAAATAATTCCACATCTTTATTTTTTACATGCTCTCAGATGAAATAATAGTGGCTGTCAATATGCTTACTTCTTTCATGATAAACTAGGTTCTTTGCCAATGCCATTGCTGAGCGGTTATCAACATAGATCTCAGTGGGTTTTTCTTGTGGAAATCCCAAATGCTTCAGCATGTTTCGTAACCATATTGCATGGCACACAGCTGAGTTGGCTGCAACATATACTCAGCTTCGCAAGTTGATAATGTCACAATGGCTTGCTTCTTGGACGACCATGTGAAGGTTGTATCTCCCATAAAGAAAGTAAATCCCGTAGTACTTTTCCGTTCATCCAAGTCACGTCCCCAGTCGCTATTTGAGTAGCCAACAAGACTGAAATTATCAGTTGGTTTATAGAATAAACTATCATCGACTGTACCTTTGATGTAACGAAGAATCCTCTTTGCTGCATAAAGATGTGACTGATCCGATGTTTCCATATATCTGCTAATCAGCCCTACTCCATAGAGTATGTCTGTCCTGGTGCAAGTAAGATAGCGAAGACTTCCAACTAGGCTCTTGAAATAAGTTGGATCCACATCACCTGCTTTCGTACCTTTTCTGAGCTCCACTCGACTGTCTACAGGAGTGTTCACTGAATTGCAATTCTCCATTTTATATCTCTTGAGAATTTCCTTGGCATAGCCACTTTGGGAAATAAAAATTCCATCTTTTCTTTGTGCCACTTCAATGCCGAGAAAATGTGTAACACCCTCAAAAATAAACCCATAATAATAATATTAGCATGCGGAATTATAAGGAAATAAAGTATCTTATTCCATTCATCAGAGTACCATGAAATAAAAACATCATAATAAATGCCCTAAGGCTTACATCTTGCCAAGCCAACACTTGGACACAATTCCATGAGTTCTAACTCAAAAACAAATAAAGCCCTAGGCTTGAAAGTTTACAAGTTGTTCAAATAAAACAAATAAAATAAAGCAAGTCTTCGAGTCCAAATCCTCACAAGCTAAGTCCTTGGAGTAGTGAACCACCTGAACCTGAAAATGAAGTTCCCATATAGGGTGAGCCACAGCCCAGTAGAAAAATACTAAACCAAGCATAAGAATTAACTAAAGCATTAGCATTCGATACATGGTTAACACAAGATAGTCAATTACGTCATTATACAATTTCATGACACTAATGTCTATGACACTTTCATTTTCCATTTATACAAATATGGCTCAGAGCCTGGCCAAATAACTCAACGGGGATAACAATTCAAGTTAAACCTTTTTTATATCATAATGGATACACATGTTGGTGTTGTATCAATATCACATAAACCACTTCCGTACTTCACAAAAATAATGATATACATTTTAGTGCTATATCAAATCAAATAACCAAACACTTCAGTGGACAAGCATATGAGCTGTATCACACTTCAATAGATAAGCATATGAGCTATATCTCTGCAATAGGCGCGCATATGAGCTGCAACCCTGGGTTCATCCCCTATCTTCCCATAATCATTAACCGGTTTAGAGGTACATCCCCTATCTTCCCTAAACCGTGGAGTACATCCCCTATCTCCTCCCATACACAAGTAATGCATATAAACACAAAGTCATATACACAAACAATCAATACATAAATTTAATGTATTATTCCAATCTTTATACACAACGACATGGCCAATTGATTAGTTTCAGTTTTCCCTAATCCACATGCAATGTCTACAACAATCATGACTATCCTCCACCGATAGCCCAAAACAATTATTTCTAAACAAGAAATAAATTCAACAATGAATGTAAAATCAACATTCTCATAGGTAAGTATTTAAACTACCCAACTATATCATTGATCTCATAATTTCCCCAACTTCATGAATTAAACCCAATTCCACATTTTTCCTTTAAATTAATTATACAAATTAATCTAAGCCAAAACCCTAAGGTTTCTCCCAAAATTACCAAACTACCCCCACATACCAAAATACCAACACTTAGGATTAAAGCATATAAATGGAGTAGGAAATCCCTACCTCGAAGGAATTACTCAAAAAGAAGAAGACGGAGATGATAGCCCAAACTCCAAAGTGCTCCAAATCAACAACCGTTCAGATTAAATGAAAGCCCTCACTCTTCTCTATCTTATTTGTAAAGCAACTAGGGTAAAAACACACCCTAACTAGATCAAACCTAGGAGAGAAGGTGAGTTGGGAGAGAGAAAACTCGTAACTAGGGTTTCTGGATCAAAAAGTTGTAAAAAAAAACGTTTTAAAACTGTTGCTGCGTATTTAAACTGGACAGGCTCGCTCGAGCGAAGACATGGTCGCTCGAGCGACCAGACACAAGAAATCCTCGCTCGAGCGAAGAAAAGCTCGCTCGAGCCAAAAACTCGATGCTTCAGGTCTGCAACCCAGAAGCTCGCTCGAGCGAAGGAAAGCTCGCTCGAGCGAAGAACTCGAAAACATACACCTCGCTCGCTCGAGCGAAGGAATCTCGCTCGAGCCAAGAAACACATCTCTCAGGTCTATGTACTGGACGCAAAGCTCGCTCGAGCGAAGGAACCCTGGCTCGAGCGAAGAAACAAAAACAATGAACTCGCTCGAGCGAAGAAGAGCTCGCTCGAGCGACCAACCCAAAAACTGGGCAGCAACTCTTGGTTTCAAACCCAACCAACCTGCATCATAATTTGCCCAACATATCCTATAACTCAAAATAAAGGAATTAAAGGACGATAACAACAATAATACAACAATGGAATCTACGGAACATAAGTCCAGATACAATAATCAAAAGGGAAAAGACCGGGGTCGTTATAAAATGAGCCATCAATCCAATATCTGTCATTTCAAATTATTGGACCATGCTTCTTTTAAAGTCTTTGAACATGGCCGGATTGTTTCCGGTGAAGATTAGATCATCAACATAAAGACAAGCAAGCAACATGCTTCCATCAGCTTCCTTGTTCAAATATAATGCGTGCTCATATGGACATTTTTCAAAACTATTGTCATGAAAATACTGATTAATTCTAGTATTCCATGCACGCAGAGCTTGCTTCAATCCATAAAGTGCTTTCTTCAATTTGTACACTTTGTCTTTATGCCCATTCTGAACATATCCCGAAGGTTGTTCAATATAGATTTCTTCTTCAAGGAAACCGTTAAGAAATGCAGATTTCACATCAAGTTGATAAATCTGCCACTTGTGTTGGGCAACCAAAGATATCATTAGCTTGATAGTCTCCAATCGGGCAACTGGAGCAAACAACTCTCCATAGTCAATTCCAGCTCTCTGCTTGTAACCTTTTGCTACTAACCTTGCCTTGTAGCGTTGCACTTCGCCTTGTACATTTCTCTTTGTCTTGTATACCTAGGGCTGCAAACGAATCAAGCCGAGCCGAGCTTTGCTGAGCTCGAGCTTGGCTCGTTCACTTATCGAGCTCGTTTATTGAGCTCGAGCTCGGCTCGACTCGGCTCGTTAATTTTAATGAAACTCGAGCTCGGCTCGGCTCGACTCGATAAATTTTTTTTAATATTATTTATATTATTTAATATATAAATAATATATTTATTATATAATTTAAATAAAGATAAACGAGCCGAGCTTAACGAGCCGAGTTTATGCGAGCTCGAGCTCGTTTACTAAACAAGCCTAATATTCGAGCTCGAGCTCGAGCTCGGCTCATTTACTAAACGAGCCGAGCGGGTAGACTGGTAAGCTTCCATGTGTCATTTTTCTCAATAGCATGAATTTCTTCATCCATTGCTTTCTTTCATTTATCTTCTTGGATGGCTTCTGAGAAGGTAAGTGGATCACTATCTGCAAGTAAACAGAACAAATTCAGATCTGTTTCTTCTGTAGCTTCATATATCTCCTGCAAATTTCTCATTTGTTTTGGTTGTTTGAAAAAACTATTATTGATGATGCTGATGATGATGATGATGATGATGATGATGATGCAGCACTTTTGTGAGAAATTGGCGATCTAGGTGCCGATATTCTATGTGGAGGAGTTTGTGGCTCATCTTGAACTTCTCTTATAATTTCAACTGAAGCTTTTGATGTTTCATCTTCAAGAATGAGTTCTGCATCTTTGAAAACTTCATCTTGATTCCAGTTCCAAGCTTCTTCTTCTTCAAATATCATATCTCTGCTGATGATCACCTTTCTGGTAATGGGATTATACAACTTGTATCCCATTGTTCTATCTCTATATCTGACAAGGATACATTTTTCTCCCATATCATCGAGCTTGGTTCTTCTTGCTTCTAGAATCTTGGTGTATGCAACACACCCAAATATTCTGAGATGATTGATGCTTGGCTTATGTGAAGTCCAAGCTTCTTCTGGAGTCATAGAATAAGGGCTTTTGGTTGGACATCTATTCAACAAATACACAGCACATGATACGGCTTTAGCCCAAAATTGCTTGGGTAGTCATTTTCCTTTCAACATACTCCTTGCCATATCTAAGATTGTGCGATTCTTCCTTTCAGCAATACCATTCAGTTGTGGCGTATAGGATGGTGTTGTTTGATGCTTGATTCCATGCTCTTTGCAATAATGCTCGAAAGCATCTAATGTATATTCTCCACATTGATCTGATCACAATATCTTAATGTAGTAGCCGTTTTGCTTCTCTACAAAAGCTTTGAATTCTTTGAAGATACTGAACACCTCCGACTTTGTTTTAAGAAAATACACCTATGTCTTCCGGCTATAATTATCAATGAAGGTGAGAAAATATCTATTATGTCCATTTGACATTGATTTCAATGGACCACACACATCAGTGTGCACTAGCTCCAGCGGCTTTGTTGCTCTCCACTTCACTTCTTTGGCAAAGCTAGTTCTGTGATGCTTGCCAAGAATGCAGTTTTCACAAACTTCATTAGTATGAGCAATATGAGAGAGCCCTTTCACCATATTCTTGTTTGCAACAGCTTCAAGCTTCCAAAGTTAAGATGTACAAACCTCAAATGTCATAGCCAGTCTTTGTCTTTGATGATGGCACTTAAACACTTCATAGCATCATGTTGGATGTTCAATGCAAACATCCGATTCTTGGACATTCTCACCCGAGCAATCAAATTACCATGATTGTCTTTGATGGTAAGATGACAATCTTTCATGCTGATGTCGTATCATTTCTCTAGGAGTTGTCCCATACTCAAAATATTGTTCTTCATGGCAGGAACATAATAAACATTGGAGATGTAATCATGATCTCCATTCTTGAGCTTGATCTGAATATTACCTCTTCCTTTCACTGGAATCTTTGAAGAATCACCAAATGAGACTTGTGCTTGTACAGTCTCGTCAAGCTCAACGAGCAACTCTCTTTTACCACACATGTGATTACTAGCTCCCGAATCTAGATACCAAACATTGTTTTGGTTTTTAGTATCTCCATGGTGGACAAACAGGACTGTAGGTCCAACTTTGTTTGTTTCCTCCTCGGCAAAATTTGCTTGCTCTCCGGCTTTTGTTGTTGCTCTACTTCGGTATTCATTGCTGTAATGCCCAAACTTGTGGCACTAGTAACACTGAACATTGCTTTTGTCAACTCCTGTTCGGTTGTTATAACCACCTCTTTTACCTCTTGCTCTTCCTCTTGGAGCAAAGTGTGGTTGATTTCTTCCTCCTCTGGCTAGACTTCTTCCGCCTCTTCCTCGAAAACTAGAACTTCGGTTATTGTAACCACGGTCTCTTCCTCGGCTTCTTGTGATGTCCCCCCTTGCTCGTTTCTGTTATCTCTGAAAGACAACTTTGATTGAAGAGCTTGATCTAGAGAACTTGATGGAGTCTTCTTGTTGATCCTTTGTTCATGAATCTCAAGTGTGCCCATCAACTCATCGGTGGTCATGGCACTGAGATCCTTGGACTCTTCTATTGCTACAACCACATGCTCGAACTTGGGACTGAGTGATCAGAGAATCTTCTCTATCACTTGAAGAGATTCCATCTTCTCTCCACATCTTCTCATCTGATTAACAATGGTCAATGTTCTGTTAAAGTACTCAGAAATTGACTCATTCTCATTCATGTGCAACATCTCGAATTCACCACGTAACACCTGGAGTCGAACTCTGATCGTCTTCTCAATTCCACGGTGTGAATTGCGAAGAATACTCCATGTCTCTTTGGAGATTGTTGCTGCTGAAATCTTCTCAAAACTTGACTCATCAATGCCTTGATAGAGTAGATACAAGGCCTTTTTATCTCTCTTCCTTAAATCTTTTAATGCCGTCTTCTGTGTATCATTTAAATTTCCTTCATCTGCGAGAGTAGCTGGCTCGTCATATCCTCGATCCACTAACTCCCACAAATCTTGTGAGGCTAGTAGGACTTGCATTTGAATACTCCAATTTTCATAGTTCTCCTTGTTGAGTTTTGGAAACTGGGGCAAAAAGAAGTTGTTTGTGTTGGCCATTGGTTGTCTTTAAAAATCTACAGATTTTCAGAATGGAATTTGCAAATTCTGACCGTACATATGTGTCTGGAATACTCCAAATAGTTGGAAACCACTATTGGATCACCAGAAACAGACTCCGAATGGCTCAGATCAAGCCAAAACAAGTTGAACGGATTAGATCTACGGCTACACCTTAGCCGCGTCACACTGGATTAATCCTCCGTGTGCTGATGTCAGCGGCTCAGTCAACGAAAGCTCGGCTCAGGTCAACGAAGGCTTGGCTCGGCTCGGCTCGGTCAAAGCTGGTCAGTGGCTCAGATAACGTCAGTGGATGACGTCAGGCTCTGGTGCGCGCGCGTGTGTCACGTGCTTGCGCGTTGGATGACGCATCTTCTTTCTCTGGAAGCGCATAAGAACGGCGTCAGGAGGGGCGTGTGGAGCATGCGGGGCTGTCTGATCTGAGTTTTCGATGCGGTTTTCATGGTTGTGCTCGTCTCGTTGGGAGCTTCAATCTGATGTGATCAAAAATGAATTTCGACCACTTTTCGACCACTTTGATTTCTGGGCAATTTTTGAAAACACACTCTGTTCTTGAAATTTTTGCAGAATGTCTGCAAATTCAAGCTACCTTCGGCTCTGATACCACTGTTGGTGGGAGAGGGATGCAAACCACTGATGGTGATTCACAAAGAGTGATTTAAAACTAAACCAAACTGAAATTCAATTCACTCAAACTATTTCTGAAAAAACAAACACACAGAGCACTCTTGCTCTTCTTTCTCCCACACTCTCATATTTCTGATACACCACACACAGCTATATATATATAAATAAACTAGCAGTATGAACATATTTATTGCAGATACAACTATCAGTGTGAATGCATTCAATGCGTATACGGCTATTCACCACCGCATTGAATGCAGCAACCAAACTCATTGAATGCAACCAACCAACGACGATTACTTCACAACAATTTTTAAGGAACCAAATATTTTAGTTGCAAAAAGTGTCATTATTATATTTTTAGCAACGAAAATTGGACATTAGTGATAAATTATTATCCTTTTGGGACCAAATTTTTTGTCTAAAAAAATAAACCATTTTGAGACCAAATTATTTTGTCTCTAAAAGTTTATTTATTATTAGTGACATTTTCAAAATTTTGTCGCTAAAAGTCTTGTTTTTGATTTTTCGGGACGACCTTTTAGCGACTATCTTCATGGCAACAAAAATTGGTTCCTAAATGTTTTTTGTAACAAAATTTTCACTTTTAGAGACGAAAACATTTGATCTCTAAAACTCTTATATGTATATCCGCCACGTTGTCACATTTAGGAAAAGTACACTAAGGAGTTTTTTTATTTTTTTGGAGTGTCACATTAATACCTGTCACATTGAAGTATTATATCATATCTGTCACATTAATAAAATGGTATAGCTATCCACCAAAACACTATCAAAATAAAAAATAAGACCACACAGAACCAAACTCTTTACTAATAGGATTTAATAGATCAATAGAAAAAACTTGGGACTAATTGGAGTATTTGTTTGTGAGATGGGATTTATTAATAAATATCTCATTAAAATAAATATAAATAACTATAAAAAAGAGAATATTATTAGATGCCCCACTTTTTGTCATATATTGTTTGATAAATTGCACTTTATTTTTTTTGAACTACTTAATATCAATTTATTCTCATCAAATAAAAATGTGACACTTTGTCACATTAAATTTTTAACTTGTAATAATGTGAAATTTTCTTTGAAAATCCGTTATACAAATAAATGGAAATTGACATGTATTTTGCGAATGACATCAAATATTGTAAAATCAAGATTTAAGCTATCATCTGCAACTAATATGTCAATTTTTTTTTTCTTTTTTACGTAACAAATTCTTAGCAAACAGTTTTTACAAATAAATAATTTGAAGTGACAAAATATAACACTTTTTAAGAAAATAAAATAATACTCAGTAATAATTGTAAAAGGTAAAATATAATTTGTCCTCATTGAACAAAAGAATCTAAAATTTGGAGGTGGTAGAAAATTACAAAAGGAAGTAAACGCGAGGCACCGAAAATTTGTGACTCCCATTTTGTTCACAAACTTTTTGTTTTTTATTTTTTATTTTTAAATGTGTGTATAATAAACACTTTTTAATTGATGAAAAATAGAGATATCTATACTTTTAGGTGGGTCAATATACATTTTTAAATAGAGTGCTTAGCACTCTCTAAAAATATATATAGAGAGAGAGTATTTAGGTTTGTTTTGGAAAGTAGGAAAAAAAATGAACTTATTGAATTTTGGTTTTTTTTTTTTAATTTTTTAAACAAAATGTGCAAAAATAAAAAAAATAATGTGATATAAATAAGTCAATAAATTAATAAACTGACTTTTTTCTTACTTTCCAAAATGACCCTCAATAATTAATGGTGGCAGCTTCAATAATCTTTGACTGGACCATTCTTAAATAGTAATCCATTTAGGGTGTGTTTGATTGGACAGATTGGATAAGGGGGGATTAGAATCCATCGGACTTTAGTCCTGGGACTATGGATCCCCGGACTATTTGGTTGGATTGGATATGTATCCTATGTTTGTTTTTTCATGGAATTAGATGTCTGGAAAAGACTATTTTTAGTGAATCCAACATTTGGTTGGACGGACTGGATAGGATAAATGACCAAAAGACTATTTTACCATTTTTCAATTGTTTACTAATTAATAGCAATATTAAACATATCTTTAATATTTTAATTATTTTTATCTAGATTAAATAAAAATTTATTTTATTTTATTTTTTACACAATTAAATAAATTTATTTTTTAAAAATTAAATAAATAAATAAATAAAATATCAATAAAAATTTATATTATTATTTTAATTAAAATTTTAAATAAATTTGTTTTTAAAAATAATAATAATTAAACAATGAAATTAAATAAAACATCTATTAACATTTAAATAATGAAATTAAATAAAATATAAACAAAATTTTAAATAAAACATCAATAAAATATCTATAAAAAATTATTTTAAAAAATAAATAAATAAAACATCAATAAAAAGTTAAATAAAATTATTCTATTTTTAAATTGAGACATTTAAATTTTATTAAATTTTACTAAATATAATACATAATTAAATAGTAGAGGGTCAAAATGGAAATTTCACCACCTAATCCCAACAGTAAATAATCCCCCCCAAATTGTCCCACACCCCCCTAGGATAGTATAATCCTCCATATGGGAGATAAAGAGTCCAACCGGACTCTATGTTCGGCGGACTAAAAAACAAACAAACAAACATCGGATTGGATGATTGCCCCGGATTACAATCCGCACAGTAAATAATTCCCCCCCCCCCCTTGTCCCCCCAATCAAACACACCCTTATAGTAAATACTTTAAGTTATGTTTGTTTGACGAATTAGATTGTATGGTATTGTTAGTGAATTGATTATTAATAAATAGATTCTTAATGTGTGAATTGTTAGTGAGGAGATTAAGTAAAAGTGTGTTTATTTTGATGATAGTGTGGGAGATGGTTAGTGATAGAATTGTTAAATTATTTTCATATAAAATAACTAAAAATTATTTCTATATTAAAAAAATTAAAACAAACAGGTGTACTTGGTAAAAAAAATAAAATTTTTATATAAAATAAACTCAATCCTCTCACTATTTTCTTAATCTCACTCTCTACTAAGCCAAACTAATCTCCCTATTGAGGGGGATTACTAAACCTCTTGGACTATCAATCCACCCTCCTATTTCACTACCAAACATACTGTGGGCGGGATCTACAGCCATAGTAGTCCAATCCGGCTACTCAAATCACCAAACAAACATGACCTACTACATGGCAAAAAAAAATAAGATAATAAAAATATTATCATAATAATGACAATAAATAATAGGGTAAACTAAACTCAAGATTTAAAAAAAAAAAAAAAGGTTTATTACATTTTCTACTCTTAAATTATCGTCAAATTATCCACTTAATCCCTAAACTATTGATTAAATTTATTAAGTGCCTAAATTATATAAATCAAAGTGTATTTAGTCCCTAAACTATTGATTAAATCTATTAAGTTTCTAAAATATTTAATTTAAATATATTTAGTCCCTTAAAAAACACAAAAATAAAATATATTCCAATAAGTATTATAAATTAATAAAGCATCAGCCCAATTATAAGATTATATTACAGAAAAATATTAATTTTTTATTTTATCTATAACAAGTGTTTTTATTTCGTTTTATGTTTAAATTAATATTAGAGTCTAGTTTCCCAATCATATTAATAAATTATATGAATATTAGATATACCAAAGAAGTAAAATTAAATAATTTAAATAATAATAGAACAAAATAATACATTAATTAAGTAATAAAAAAAACTTAGCGAAAAACTTAAAAATAATACATTAGAAGTTATAAACAAAATCTAATATATAATACTAGATAAAGGCAAATACGTAACATTGTAGAAGATAAGTAAGAAAATACTATAGATAGTTACTTTTACCTTTAGAAAGGAGATTAACCATAAGGATTGAAGCCACTTTTCAAAGACATAATAAAAATTTAAATTTTTTTGAAATAAAATTTTAACTAGATTCGGTATTTTACTAATTTATAATACTTATAGGCTTATATTTTATTTTTTTAATTATTTTAGGGACTAAATAGATTTGAATTAAATAGTTTAGGGATTTAATTGATTCAATTGATAGTTTAGGGACTAAATAGATAATTTGACGATAGTTTAGGGATATAAAATGTAATAAACCCTAAAAAAATACAAATTGACCCACATTTTTTACAAAATTAAACTAGTCTTCCTTTTAATATGGTTCAAATAGTTGAAACTAATTTTAATGGTGGATAGATACTGACATAAATAAAGAAAAATATACATTTTAGTAACAAAGAAATGATAACATCATTTTTTCATATATACGACTAATGAATTACTGATAAAAAATGATCTAAGGGTTCATTTGTTTTGGATTGTAGGGGATGGGATTGCATTAAGATGGATGCGGAATTCACCTAATATTGTGTTTGTTTACAAAATAGGACAAGGGATTCACAATACCTTGGGACTATGATAGACCTCCATGAATGGGATTAGTAGTCTTTCATGGGAGATGGTATTAGAAAAACAATCTGAAGTGCAATGTGACATTAATATGGTCTTTTCTCTATCATTCTTTTTTTTAAAAAAAATTTCCACCATTTTTTACTCGGATTATTTACCAATAAATCTCATCTCACAAACAGTTATACCAATCAGTCCCAACTTTAAACTTTTGATTCGATAAGTCCTACTAGTGAGGAGATTTGTTCCTTTGTGATCCTATTTTCCATATTTGGCATTATTGCGTGGACGATTATGCCCTTTTTCTTCTTCTTCTTCTTCTTTTTTGTTTTGTTTTTGTTTTTGTTTTTGTTTTGTTTGGATTGGGACGTTTTTTGTGGGATCACGTTTTGTTTATGGTTAAGTTGGATATCACATTAGGCAGGTTGAATGTGGATGTCACATACGTTTCATCCATTGCCAATTAGGGTTTTGGGTTTTGTGGTAGGTGTGTTTTGTGTGACAGTTGTGTGACGGAGTGGTAGAGATAGCATTTCGGACATCGTGACCACCGTTGTTATGTAGGTATGTCATGTTTTTGTGGCTTCATTTATTTTTTAGTTTGCTCGTATTGCACTTCGCCTCCCAATAAGTTATGTTTAACACTGTTGGGGGATGTGTATGTAGGTTGAAGTTGGATCTATTTAACGTGGAGGGGGTGATATATGGTGCATTTGTTAGGGTTGTGTTGTATTTGTTGTGGGGGTCGTTGTATGGATGAGTCCTGTGGTACATTATTTCGACGATATGTGGTTACCATAATGGGTTTCTGGAGAGGGGAGTTGGAGGGGGGGGGCGTACAATGAGTGGGCTATATGGATTTTTTCCATTGTTGGGGGGCGTGTGTGCTTGTACGTTAGTTTTTGTTTGTTTTCTGATCACAACTATGTTAACCATGTCAGGGGATGGACACGCAAGTTATGTTAATTTGTTGTTACAACAATATGAATGTTGCGGTCAATTTGCAAGCTCTGTTTTGGTTTCATGATATTGTGAGTCATAGGTGCGAGAAGTTTTCTGGTTTGACACCCGTTGATGTGCGTTTGTTCTTCAAAATGCTAGGTTATAATAACTTCACATTAGAGAATGATGTAGATACGGAAAACATAGTATCTCTTGCACGGTCTTTCACGTTGCAATGCATCGATGTCATTATTCAATTATGAGATTTCCTCGACGCTGATAGTGTTGACAGCCCATTTCACAATGCACGGACTGTTCCATGTCATACGGCGGGGATGGTTGACGAGTCAAACATGGATGATGATAAGGATTTATTGGACAAATTTTGTCCCCACGTTGACTAGGTTTTTTTCCTGCTCCATGGGCTAATGGAATTCGACATATTGGTCAAAGTTTTAAGGGTGGAGTTGCTAAATTTCCAAACAGTTCTTCGCAAGTATGCGGTTGAGTGCGGATTCCGATTCAAATATATGAAGAATGACTCCGTTCGAATTACAGCAGTATGCATGATGAGGGAGTCGAAATAATGCATGTAGTCTGTATATGCACATGTCTCACATGCTAACGGATTTTTTTACTTTCGCAAGTGGACTAGCGAACACACTTGTGGTGTTGCCATGTGAACACCTAAAAACCCAAGGGTTAGTTCTGACCTAGTATCCGATGTTATTTCTGAACAAGTATGTGAGAAGCTGCTCACACGGCCAACCGATGTTGTGTATGATCTGAAAAAGGATTATGGACTGGAGGTTAGTTACCGAATTGCATGGTTAGGTATTGAAAAAGCTCGCGGTGAAATGTTTGGAGCACACTCTATTTTGTTTGACCAATTACGATAGTACAACAAAACAGTTATGGAGAACAACCTAGGTAGTTACATCAACATTGACTTTAATGAACAAAACAACCATTTCATAAGGTATTTCATATCATTCAAAGCATATATCGATGGGTTCAAACATTTTAAACCATTACTTTTCTTGGATATAGGACTTTTTTGAAGGGGAAATTCAAGGAAAACTTACTAGCCGCAACCGTAAAGGATGGCAACCAAGGTATGTTGTTTTCTTCTGTTCACATGCAACACTTGTTGTATGCAATATTAATTACATTGTTGCAAGCAAGTATATTATACTTTCCAACGCACTGCTTGTTTGTTTTTTCTGACATCTGGGTATGTGTCATTATATTCATTGCCACAGTTCTTCCCAAACACAATGCTTGTTCTAACTCACACAAAAACTAATGCAGGTCTATGCCCTTTAGCCATAGCAATCGTAGATTTAGAAAACACGATGAAATGGTCTTGGTTTTTGGGACACCTTACAAACGTGGTGAATGGGTAGAGAACACTTAAGTTCGTCACGGACCGACATGTAGGACTATTAGAATCAATACCCATCAATTCTCCACATCCCATCATGCATTATGTTTACAACATTTGCAACGCCACTTGTAGGATAAATTGCATTACGTGAATAGTTCATATCAAGCTGGAATGTTGTCTAAATTCTGTGCGTGTGCCTACGCACCCACTGTGGCTGCATTCAACAAAAGTCTGGGGGAGTTTATGAAATGTGGACGCAACGTCGTGCCGACTTTCTTAAAATATTTACTCCCTAAATATTGGGTAAACGTTTATTTTCGGTAAACACCTTTCACTTTTTATTTCAAATCCAATGCGTTCATACTGTGTACAAGTTGTATGTCCTAATTGCATGTTCTCCATTTTGGTCTGACATTCCTCATTTGCCTCTAACACCACCGGTACACGTTATGGCGAGATGAGTTACAATACCATTGAGTCATTCAACTCATGGATACGGGAAGCATGACACCTCCCAATAACTCAAATGATCGACAGCATTCAAATGAAGATTATGTGGCAGATGGCCAAACGCTGATGCAAGGCACAAGATGGACTAGTGTTGTTTGTTTAAAAATGGAAGATCGGTTGGTTAAATTGTATAACAAAGGCAGATTGTGGCTTGTAAGCCAATCTAATGATCAAGTTTATGAGGTTCACTCTTTCCCATCAGTCACGATTGGTGTGGGAAGGCATACATGTTCTTGTTTCCAGTGGCAAATCAAGGGGTTCCAATGTGCTCATGCAGTTGTGGCCATCCGTAATAGTGGACTTGACCTGTACGATTTAGTTGCTCCATATTACCATGTGGCTGAGTACCGAAATTCGTACGCACACAACATAAACCCCATTCTGACGGTTGAAAAACCACCATTCATCATTGAAGATTTTGTCATACAACCACCAGCTATCAAAAGAGCACTGGGAAGCCCCAAGAAGAAACGTATGCTTTCCAAAGGGAAACAAGTGCAACAAATTTGGTGCAGTCGTTCCCAACACATGGGGAACCACAACAGGAAGACTTGCAACCACAACAGGAAGACCTGCAAGGAACCAATATAACTTTCAATTCAGAGACATAGATTTTTTATACTTAATTTCAAGCTTTTTAAAATTTTAATCGTAATAAGCAGCTGTGCCACACATTGCATTCAACAATGTACGACAATTACATATCTCGTGCTATGAACAATGTTTAATCTATTTGAACTTGCGTTTCATTTCGACCATCATTTTTATTTCTTGCCAGCCCACATACTTGGACATGTATAGTTGGAATGTTTTTTTCATTACAAACATGTTACCATGCCACACACTGTATCACACTGTGGTCAACCACGTACGACGATTACATATTTCGTGCTGTCACCAATGTGTATGCTATTTGACTCGTTTCTACGTCTCATTCAGACGATAATTGTAATTTCTTCCCAGGCCATGTACTTGGACATGTAGTTGGAATGTTGTACCCTTGTCCCATCCAACATGTTTCTGTCTGATACACCGTTATTGTTCTAACATCACATTTGAATTTCACGTTCATCTGTGTTGTTCAAATGTTTGCCCGACACACTATCACATTCAACCGTTTGAAACAGCTCATTTTGGTTAACTTGAGATGTTACACACTACACACACGTAAATATCCAACATATCGACAACACACGGTGTACAGCGCCTCATTTGCCACATTCGTTTCTAGCGCTACTATTTTCCATGCCCCTTTCACACCCACATGAATGTTCCATATTACATGACCTCTAATCAACACACCCACAAAGTACACCATTTATTCACGCAGAGAAAACAGTGGCTTTTCATGGTGTAACATGACCATATTCCACCATCCATTTTCTCATCCGTATTCACCTGCACATGACTCCGTCTGTACAAGCATGCAAACAAAGTATCGCAAACGCATAAAGTTAATGTTCAAGATTTGGGTGACTTTGGTAACTTTTTGGCGGAATACGTTTACATTTGCATATATGAACTACATTCAATCTAAACTACCACCACATGAACACAACATTAATATGCTAAACAAAACTTATTACTTTCAAATCATGCGATAAACTTTCCACAACGATTTCTATACATAACCAAACGTACTTATGTGCAAAATATGCAAATCCCAACTTGCAAACTACCATTCTAAACAACTGAACATATGGTTCCAAAATAAACATCAAATAGCTAAAACCACATTCCTAAACAAAAACTGCTAACTACGAGTTGTTTTTCTTTTTTTTTTTTGGTCAAAGTTCAAAACCAAGACATACATACGAAGCAAACACATCATAACTGGACATAACTAATCCTTTAACCCTCGGAGCGAACTGTTGATGGGAAACTTCACCATATTCACACGCAACACGCTGCAGTTAGTACCTTGCAATGACCACTCCACATCGTAATGGTGCATGTACTGGGGCATGATAGCGTATACAATTATACCACAGTCAAGCCTTCATGCAAAACCATCATACGTAGTCAATAAGATGTGTGCCCACTATAATGTTATAAGTACGGTGGTGCTCATACGACATAAAACATCTCCACTTACGTATCTGCTTTTTGCTGTGGGTAACTGATTGCAGACTCTAGGGGGTGCTGAAATTTGCCTCAATGCTTTGCTCATTCAACCCAAACGCAGGTAGCAACTGCTTTATAAAGTTCGACACACATTCTTTCTGCAAAACACATAACAACACTAACAACAAAAACATAAACCATTCCTTCAAATAACCATTTCCCAAAACATAACAAAACATATTATTCTAAATATTACCAACACGAGAGCTTCAATGTAATGCACATCTATCCTCTCCGACCGTTGCCGTATCGGGTTAAAATGCTTCCAAGTACCATCCTCTATATGATATACCACAAGTGTCTAGTATGCAAGGTGACACATGGGGAAATGAATGAACTGGAACTTATTCTTTACAGAAACGTTCTCTGGATGTACTTCTCCATCATATGAACGTCATGGTTTTTGACCATATCCTGCACACACATCACACACACACACGCTGTTACACCCAGTCGTAACACAAGCAAACGACATACACATACAACCAGTACTCACTAGGCAAATACTATTGAATAAATATGACTTATCCACTGAATCATCACCCCCATACATCCTGAGCTGGCTCAGTTCTTGACAACTCCACATATGCATCGATCACTTAACATGTACCAAAATCAAATTCACAACATATGTTAGAAGCATAAAAATATGGCATGCGGCCAAAACGTAGTTCAAAAAACAAACTAATATGATATAGGGAAAAAAAGAGAGGGGGGTACGTAGCTCACAATGCCATTTAAAGATTAAAAGCAAAAGGACAATTTCAGATTTTTTTTCCCTAGCTTGGCCTTCCTATGGTTCGTAGATATCTAGTTTTCAAAACATTTTTTTTATAAATGGAATAGCTTTTCTATATTTTTAGTTATTTAAGAAACACTCCAGCGCTATCTAGATTCGTCGATCGTTACAAAAATCGAACTTTCTTTCAAACCGCTCACTCTTTTTCAATGAAACCAAATTTTTATCAAAAGCTAACTCTTTAAGGAAGTTTTTGACATAAAATTGAGGTCCATGAGATTTTCCTACATTTTTCCAGAATTTTCAAAAGTTGGCTGTAAAATTATTTTTTTCATGCATAACACTCAAAATAAGAAGATTAGTGAGAAAGGAGGCGAACTAAGGGAAATTTTTCACTTCTTTTGTGATGAAAACATACTAAATAATGTATCAATAGCTCATATTTTTAGAGTGATGGTGTGTCTTTGGAAATAATGGGAGATATGGAAGGAAAAATGTAGTTTTGCATCTATTAAGAGAAAATATGGGTAGAAGAAGGATCAAGGCTCAACTCATCAACTCTGAACATATGAACACCATTAAAACACATCTAAAAATATGATTTTAAACTTCTAATAACATGTATTTTAAAAAGGAAATAGAAGGAGAGATGGTGATGTGACTTACTTGAGGCTTGGTTGAATTGTTGACAAAACCTCTATTTCTCTCATTTCCTTCACCAAGCTCACTCTTTTTCCCTCTCTTTCCTCTCAGCCAAATATGTAAGTGTGTAAGTGTGTTTTGTGCTCAAAAGTGCAGAGAGAATTTTTGTATTTATAGAAAAATTGGCGTGAAAAGTCCAAATTGCCCTTTGGTTGGAAATGGATTGGATATTTTGGATTTAGTTTAAATTCAATGGAATGTAGGATGATTATGAAGCCTAATTGTGCACCAAAACATGATCTAGTTAGGGTTCATGCTTAAGTAAACTAACTTGGTTACAAGTACAAGATATATACATAATGCATTTGTACCTTGGTCAAATATTCTTCCTAAAATCAAGCAATTTGTCTCCAAAGCACATATATATATATATATATATCTTCAAGGGGGTGGCCGACCATGTGGGGTGGATTTGAGGGGATTTTTATTTCTATTTTGTGTACAATTTGTATACTATTTTTAGATATTTTTTGTGTACAAAAGATTTAAATAAGTTTAAAGGTACAACATGTATATATTTATATATAATAGTACTAACTTGGGGTCAATTTGTAATTTAATCAAAATGTGAAGGATTTGGCTTTAATTTATAAATTGGAACATTTATTTAAGTGTAGAATTAAATTAAATTAGGGTTAGAGAATCTAATTTGGTTCAAATTTCTTGTTTCGAATAAAAAGACTATCAATCGACGAACATAATGAAAACCGAAAAAATCTAGGGTTTCAAGTGGTAAATTCATATTTAGGGAGTCATTTAATCAGTATTAGAGTATTAGAAATGATTCCTAAGTTACCGAAATCAATTAGGGTTTGTGAGTTTTCGCTTCTAGGATTAAAGTTGAAATTATTTAGGAAATCAAGGGTCTGCATTACAATATTCCAAACGTAAGAGACTTTTAAGAAAATAAAATTTTTAGGGGCCTCACAGGTTGCATGTGTGGAACCACACACCCCATCCGTGTCAACCCTACTCTCAACCCCTGTCGATCGCTGCACATCACCCAACCTGTAATCTTCATGTTCATTGCCACAACCCAACCCAGCGTTGGCACCACGCACCACATTACTACCAGCTGGAATTTGTACATGCCCCTCATCAACATCTGATCCTATTACTTCCCTGTTCACATCAAAAACACAACCAAGGTGCTGACTGAGCCAAAAGATGACAACTACCGACACTATGCTGCGTGACTAATAAAAATTACGAACACATAACAAATACTTGAAAATTGACAGGGCTAGCAAAATCCACCCCTTGAGCTTTATTCAGCAACGTCCCAATGTTGTATTTTAGGAATCTTGGAAACATGTTGTCAGTTTGAGGCTCAACTATAGTTGAATGTTCACATAGCCAGTACTGCGTTACAAACAAGACATAATTCAACAAGTCTGACAAGTCTGCAAAATAATACACGATACGTAACAGTCAAACAACTAACTACATAGCATAGTACACCTACCAGTAACGCAACCACGCATCCAATCACCTTCCCTGGAGTCTGATGGAAATCCTTGATTGAATCCATCAATGCCGCAAGTATTGCACCCATCCAGTCATACATTCTAACGATATTCAGGTCATTGATGTATTGAACAAAAGCCCAACTTATTGTCTCCCCTGAGTTGGAGAAAAAAAGTTTGCCACAACTGTACAAAGCCAACAACTTCGCTGTGTCCTCTTCATCCTGCCGTGTGCGCCTAACTACAACCTCCAGGAACAATGTCTTCACCAGTTTGGATGTTATACGTGAAGTGTCACGACACCTACACTGAATGAAGTCCAATACTGGCCTTTGACCTGGCGACAAATCAATACAGCTCTTCCCGCACTGTAAACCAAAGATTAACCTTATGTCACTGCTCCTGAGTTTGACGCTAGAACCCCTCATGTTGAATAAATTCTCCCCCTACTTGTATGCCCTAATAATTTTACAGATGAGTTCCTCACACTTTCTGAATTTGTTGTGGTTTAAATTGTTGATATGTATTGCCTCAATTATAATCCAAAGCCGTGTCCTTTTTAAATGCTTAAAGTGTGCTTTTCTCAACTTTATTGAACTCATAAGCTTAATTATCCCCGCAATATTGGAACTGAAGTTCAACCTCATGTGTGTCTGCCATTGGAGGCTGGTGGTCGGCTTAGCCACATTTCGTCCCACTACAAGGTTGATGACTTTAGCCTGCTTGAATAGAATGCGCCTCTGCATTTTTACCTCAAGTTTGTTTGACTTTGAACCATTTGCCTCTTCAAGCCGTTTCCATTCACATGAACGTGTCTACGGACTACTTGCCCTTCAACCGTCTGCAACACCAACAAACACAACAAATCAGTTGAAAAAAAAAAAAAAAAACCACATCTACTCCACATACCACCATGGAACTAACCCACACATGACAACTGCCCACATTCCCCCGCACCACACATGACAAACTTACACAAATATCTACACACCACATGACAGTAATCTGACACGCTCACAACAAACACCATATTCATAACTGTGCATCCACATTCGACACGTGCCAGCAGTGTAACTCACCCCCATCTCCAAATCCACCTGTTACCTAAGCCACACCACATCATCAGCAACATCAGTGTTTCTTCACACTGTATGGTGGTGCGTGTCACACTAATAATCAGAACACATCGTCCAATCGAATGACACACCTCTAACATACAGCACATGCATGCCTACAACCACAATATCTGTCACACACAACACATCCACATACCCAACAACACCTACACGCACCCCCCTCATCAATATCGGTAATGACACAACCCACACATACACTCTATTCACAAACCTACATAAACCCAAACATGAACCCCATACCACATCAGTGCCGTCCACTGTTGCGGTATCACAACGCATATTCAACTTGTGCATGCTTTCCCTACACATTCAACACATACGTTGACTACTCAACACAGAATGCAATGCAGCACGACACACTAACATGCTAACACTCAAAATTTGTTGTCCCATCCAAAAATTGAAATCACTCGTGCCAGCAACCAACACACACATGCCACCCATGTACGTCCCAACCATGACACACCACAAGCACACCACATATTTCAAAACAAGACACACCCCAAATCCCAGCCCCAACCCACCCATGCCTTCCACGTATTTACCCGATACGTAATGATACTTGCTTGCTTTTAATTTAAACACAACACACTTACATGGTTGTAACACTGTCACACCTTCGCACCCACTTTACATCCACCCACAACACACACGAATGTAGGGGTGCAACTCGGGCGGGTTCGGTCGGGTTGGGGGTTTACCCAAGCCCAACCCGAATTGTGTTTGCCAGTGCCCAAGCCCGCCCAAGCCCGACCATCAACCCGAGCATGGCTATCCAAGCCCGGACCAAGCTTTATAATTTGAACTTGGGTTAGCCCAAATTGCCCGAATTGCACTAGACAACAAACAGCTTCTACAATGGTGCTTCTCCAAACAAGCCCTCTAGAGTGCCTACTCTGTTTGAAGAAGCTGCTGGAGCCTGGTGGCACTAGTTTGTTTGAGTTGAAGACACATATCACACTCTTAAGAAATAGAGTCAGCCATTTCCATTGGGATGGGACACTCAAGCTAGCCAAAAAAAAACAATATTAAGGACATCTATTTAATTTAATTTATATATATATCATATAATTTCTATAATATATTAAATGCAATTCGGGTTCAGGTTGCTCGGGTTAGCCACTGATTTTGCCCAGGCCCGGCCCGAATTACAATTCAGGCATAAAAAATCTGCCCAGGCCCGTCCAGATTACAAGATATTGTTGCCCAAGCCCTAAAAAAACTCGGGCTGGGCACGGGTTACTCGGGTTGAGCCCGCCCGAGTTGCAGCCCTACACAAATGTGTCTTCCATGACAGAATACATGTAAACACCTTACTTTAAAAAAAAAACGCATTCCAAATCCCACACCCCTTCATCCCTCACCACAATCAACAACCCAAATCAACTCAACCCACATCATACAGCACATTCAATTAATATTCACACAATACAGAACAGCCCACAACACATCAACTACAAAATTGGGAAATAAAAAGACTAAAATAGGGATAAAAAAAAAACAAAAAAAAAACACACGGTACCACATTGTCACACACACGGGAAAACAAAAGCATACACAAAGTCAATGAATATACCCATTTTGGCCATTGCTAAAAGCCCACGAACAAGGCTGATGGAGGTTGATCACTAGGGTTTCACCGTCGACCACACCTTCAGAAACGCAACACCGACATAACCCTAAACACGACTGTAGACGCGCCCTCGTGGGCCTCATGCTACAGTTCGGACTCGATTAGTCACGGTTCTTAATCTGATCTCGCAAAGTGCAATGCGAGATTGATAAATCACCAAAGAGTCCAAATCCGGCAAATCGTGATTTTTAGAAAGAAGTGCCAAACATGGACTGCTTTGCCAGATACAGAGTCACCACCTAAATATTTTTTTAGGGGGAATTTAGGAAACCCTGACTCGTTTGCCTAAGGCCACGTTTCCGTCATCACCAAAGTTGCCTCGGCTCGGGAACTTGGGTGCGATTGGGAGGTCAGCTATGAGCACCCCTCTCGCCCGATCAAAGATCGGCCTCTACTAACCATGATATCTAGTTTTGAAAACGTTATGTATTCTTATTCCGATTAATTAGCTAATCTTACTATGTGATGCGCACAACACAAAAGTATAAACTAGATCGCCTAATTTGGAACAAAGTATCGCATATCCGTTTATTTGGAAAATGGTTTGAAATTTGCTACTCGCAAGCAGGCTAAAACATGGATTCCAATGAGTCGTTCCAACTCAAACAATCCAACCTTCACCCACAGGCATTCAGGCAGTTTACATAACATAAGCATATAGCCACATGGTAAGCATGCTGTCATGTTAACATTCACACACATGCGAGATGCTAAAGCATAAAAAGCTTACTGAGTACTCCGAGCCAAAACAAAGAACTTGTTAGCAATCAATGTATGATCCAAGTCCATGTTAAGGGGCTAATGCATCGCATACAAAATGCAACTAGAAAAGCTCGGCTAATCCTAGGATGGCATGTGGAATGCAACAAATAGCACATATTCAAGTTAGTTTTGAAATACTATGCAATTAGTATGATGCGCCGAGCCCGGTGCATGCAATACAAATGAATGGATGCACGCATGCATAGCATAAGGATGCTAAATGAAATATGCCCTAATACTAACCATCAAAAGCAGGTAAGTAAAAGGGAGAAAGAAGTGAGGATTGGAAGACATGCATCACATGCACGCACGCTTATTATAAATTCGCCCTCGCTCGGAGGGACCGAAAGAATTATACAATTTAATTAACTAACAAGCTAATTACATAATTACAGACCAATTAACTAGTTAAGCAAATTAACTAAGCTAATAAAGCGGTAAAACAGCCTCGGGAAGAGGGCCCAATGCACGCACGCTCGCTCGACTCCGCTCGGAAATCCAACGCCATGCACAAGCTGCCTCTGTTTTCACTGTTTTCCTCCTCTAAAGACTGCACAAGTCCCAAGGAACACTCTCTGAACACTGTGGGGTGTCACCGGCCATAAGGAATGATCACCGGCCATGGAGAAGTGGTCATCGACCATCCATTGACCTCTCGGCCACCAATTAATGGCCGGCCAGCACTTAGTGTAGTCGGTCGGCCATCTATGCCTACAGAATCCTGTTTTGATAGCAGCAAAGGGAAAACATGGCATGGCAATGCATTTCAAGCAAATGTGTGCACCAACACTCTCCTTATCATGTTCATGACTCAAAGGAGGATGGTCCTCGATTCTCGGACCACCAATCGCGCATTTCCATGCGTGATGGCCCAAGAAACCAAGTGTGCCATGTCAATATCAATGAAATGCAAACCAAATAACACATAAGGCTTAACCTCTATCATGGTGATTTCAAGAGGCAAGGCATGCGTGCTCAATGCAATACAACCTAGGCATGCAAGCTAAGTATACAACATGACAATGCAAGCAAGTAATGTGCACTATGCACACAACCTAAGCAAATAAGCATACAAGGCATGTAACAACATATACAAGCTAACAAGCATGCAAGATGCAATGCCAACATGCAAGACACGTAACATGTTAAGCAACCAAGACAAAAAGGAAGAATGCATGCCAAATGCGATGTGATTCAAGCATGCAACACATGCGATAGGTCAAGTATGCAACAACACACAAGGCGAGCATGCAACAATATGCAAAGGATGGTCTTAAACTAGTTTAGGCAGCTCTCAAACAAGCCCAAAACAGTGGCCAAATGCTATGGAAATGAGGTACAAATGCACATGGAAACATGCAAGACATGGACCAACACTTAAGCATAAAGAGGGGACTTTTAAGCACACTTAAAAGGGACAAACATGGACATATAGCATGCATACTAAGCTCTGAAAATCATGTTATAAAGGTGCCAAACCAAGTAAACAAGACAAGCCAAGCATGTAACAATGTCCAAGACTCAAGGGGGCTTAAACCAAAGCGATATGAAGCATGCCCCAAAGGGCCATGAGGACCTAAAATAGGTCCGATGCAGGTCTAAACTAGACCAAAAACACACCTAGATGGCATCTAAATGGTCTAAACATGGAAGCATACATAAAGGTCTAAACATGGAGCATAAGACACAAGCCTTTTAAAGCATTAAAGGAGCATCAAATGCAAGCATACAAGCATACCACAAGGACTGAAATGATGTTATAAGTGGTGCCAAACCACTGAAACAAGCCAAGTAATGCATGCTCAACACTCACACACCCAAGGCTAACAAGCCAAAATGCAAGGTGGCTATACAAAGCATGTCATGGATGGCCAAAACAACCACAAAAAGACCTTAGGCATATTAAAACATGCATAAAAGCTTCACAAAGCTAGGCCAAAACAAGTGAGCATGGTAGTCTAAATGCTAGACACATGTTAAGGCAATTCATGGCATTACAAGACAAGTATGCAAAGCAAGCATGGTGTGTCTAAACCAACTAAAAATAGTGCTATATCATGGCAAAATAAGCACAAATAACACTTAAGGTGAAGCTAAAGCAAGCTAGGCATACAAGCTACAACACAAGCCACTTGTGTGAGCATCAAAGACAACATGGAGAGGGGATGACCCTCTCCCATTTAGGACCTCAAAACCACTCTCCACAACTAAAAATCCTCTGGATTTCAGTGGTAGAGAGGTCATGCAACACCACAACAATGGCCAAAATAGATGGCCTTAAACAAGGCCTAACAAGGCCTTGGAGGGGGGAGACAACCCCAAACCTCAAAGAGACCTTAAACAAAGTTCTAAAGCTAACAAAATCAGAACTTTTATATGTTATAAGTTAAGCTTAAAAACAGATGCAAGATAGGTTAAAAGCTAGTACAAGAATGGGGAATAAAGGAGGTAGGTTCTTACCCTTGAAGAACACTTCAAGAACACCAACCTCAGACCTCCCCTTGGATCAAAATCAGCTCAAAAACCTTGAAACCAGTCCTTAACACCCCACAACCGGAGTATGGTGTAATACTAGGTGCCTTAGTGTAAAACTAAGAACAAAAACACCCTTTTGGAACACCGAACACACACAACTATGTAGAGAGAGAGATATAGAGATATATATATGCCCTAATCTCAGAGTTGTTCAACCTCTGGAAAGGGAGGGAGGCCTTCCTCTTATAGGCAAGGCCAATCGAAGCTTCCAAGGAAAGCTAAGTAAGGAAGCAAATCCCTCCATACACGTATATGGAGGGGGTGCAAAGTGGGTGCCAGCTATCACAGCTAGCACAAAATATCTGTCAAAAGCAGATGCACAGTGGTCGGCCAGCCAAAAATGACAATTTGACCAAAACAATGGTCGGCCGACCAAAAAGATTGCCGGCCGGCCAAACATTTGGCCGATGGCAATAAAACAATGGCCGGTGGCCTCAAGCCATGGCCGGTGAGGTGTGGGGATGGCCAACAAGCCATTCCCTGCCCCTCAAAAGCAAAACACAAGTGTTTGGTGCAAAACCAAACACAAAACAATCGAGTCGAGAGGTCTTGAGGCAAGGCGTGTGGCCAAGACCTCCGGGAACTCAAGACGAACACAAACAAGGATGATCATCGAGTGTTCAAATGGTGACGTCCAAGTCTTGAGGACGGTCAAAAATGGGGTGTCTACAACGACGACGTATCACTGTAAAACAGAGAATATGATTCAGTCGATCATCCACCCCCCTGAATCACAAACGATATATACGACCAATCAAATTTTCAAATTTTGGAAATACGAAATTCTAGGGTTTTTGACATTACAAAACCTTCAATTACAAATAGGGGTGCGTATGTGGATGTCAATTTTGGGTTATGAGAAATGGGTATGGGTTACGGGTTGTGTGCCACGTGGAAGTGAACTCACACAACACTTTAATACAAAAACCCTTAGTGCACCTTTATGTTATGTGGCAACCCAAGGTATGGCACGTGACTTTCCTCACGTTCAAACCTTGCACGTATAACATGTGTGTCTCACACACTTCAACTCCACTTCTTACCTCCAGCTTTAACGCTCAGACCAACAACCAAATTGATGGCAATTGCGTCCTTTCACAAACAAAAAGACCTAATGGATCATTAGAAAATATTTGTGACCAATTGGATCATAAGTTGAACATTTAGGATTTATTGGTGAATTTCCCTTTTTACTCCACCATTCTTTATATCAAAATAATTAATATAAAAATAATTTTTAATATAAAATATAATAGTATAATAATATTTATACCAAAAAAAATTATATGAAAAAAATAAATATTTATGAAATATAATTTTTAATATTAAAATATATAATGCATTTATTAGTTGATATAAACCCAAATTTGATTGTAATGCAATAAGGGTGAAAAAACTAGAAATCCCCTAGATGTTGATTTGTGATTATGTATCAATTTTAAGTAGTATCTAACAATCCCAATCAAACAATCAAGACAAATTGACACAACGATTTTACGTGGAAAAACCACAATTGGACACCTCCAATTGTGATAAAAAAAAACCACGGGCAAAAGCCACAAAACAATCCACTAAAAAGACATAAAGGAATTACACAGGTATACTCTTAATTACCTAGCGAATCCACGCCCGAATTGAACCAACCCCTATGTGCCTCTTCCAACCCCGTCTTCACCTCGAAATTGTCTTGATGATGAGCCACTCCAGAATCCACCAAAGCTTCAGGCTCGAATTCTTCAGAATCCACCGAAGAACAACTCTCTCTTTTGTATAGAATAAACAAACAATCCTTTGATGTATACTCTTTGAACCATGAGTTGAATACTCAACCAAAACATCAAAGAAAACTAGCAAAATATCCCCAGATATAAACCCTAGAACCCAAGAAGAAGATCTGGAGTAGTAATCCTAGATTTGGAGCAACATGCGAATTTATAGAATCTGAGATCACGCTGTCCGCTCGAGCGTGGGAATTCCCACTCGAACGGAGACTTCATATTTCGCAATTCATATAGGCTTCATGCTTGAGCGTCAGTTTCGACGCTCGAGCGTCGAATCACACCATCTAGTACTTTTTCAGGCATAGCAGAGATGCTGTGAGCTTGTAAACGCCGCTCGAGCGGGGAGACCAAAATTGAATGCATTTTTGCATTTTGCTTCGGCCGCGAGCTGACCGGGCAGCTTGGCCCCCGTCATAATCAGCGAAGTGGCAATCTTGAAAGCATTAACATCACAAACTTCTCTGCAAGGCTCGATTCGGGTTGGATTCGCATCTAACAACTCATAGCATCACTGAAATAAAAATGCGAATAAAATTACAACTCAAAGGAGTTTTGTCAAACGGGATTGCCAAGAAATAAAACCTAACAAAGGGTATTTGTGAAATTTTACGTGGTTAATCCCACTTCTCTTAAAACAAATATGAACTATTGTTAGTCCATTGGTTATCAAACAAACACAATTTTTCTTAATCCACTGATTTATAATCCCTTTACTAACAATCTTACGCAACCTTTCTCTAAAAACAAATGGGCCCTAATTGTCATGTGAATTAAAACCTTAAGGGAGATCAGCATAATAATATCAAAAGTGTAGAAATAACTGCATTTTCTTCAAACTGTAAGGGATATAAGTGTAAGTTACCCCAAATAATAATAAAAATAAGAATAGAGAATAATAGTAGTTTGAGAGTTACGCTATCACTGTCCTAAAACTGTTTTCCTTTCCTTATGAAAATATAATTGAAGTGAAGTGAAGTGAAGTGAAGTAGTTTGCAGATAAAACTTAATTTTCTCATAGCGTCACTCATTCAGTGTTCACGACCACCAAGAAATTTGAACTAAGCCACGAACCAAAGCTGGTCAAAACATAAACAATATATATAAAAAATAAAAAACTCTCAAATAATTTTCCTCTTTCAAATCATATTTTCTTCTCTAAAAAAGAAAAACATTAAAGGAAATTCTTACAAAATAAGTGTAAAAGATAAGTCTATATAAGAATTTGTAATTAATGAAATTAACTATCCATAAACAATCACTACACATATAAAACTTTTGGCGACCAATTATTTTGGTCCCTAAAACCATTATTTTGATCCCTAAATACTTTTTGTGACAAAACTAAGTTCGTCACCAAAAAAGTCACTAAAAGTCCGTCCAAGAAAGTCAAAATTGACTTTTAGCGACGGATTTTTTAAAGTGTCGCTGAAAATGACAATTAGCGACGAATTTTTTATTGTCACAAAATGTTTGATTTTGCAAAACTAAAATATTTCATCGCTACTACTTCGTCACAAAATGTCTCCATTTGGTCGCAAAAAGAAAAATAATGACCTTTTTAACAACAATTATATTTGGTTGCTAAGGTTAGAAATAACATTTTGAAAGCATTCTATTTTATAGCTAAAAAATGACATCCACACCCAAAATCTATTCCTATATATAGAAAAAAAAAAAAAAAAAAAAACAAGATCAAATCTTGCACACATGATCATCATCAGAAGTGTAAACAAGATCAAATCCTACACACAAGATCAAATCTATTCTTATATATAGAAAAAAAAAAAAAAATTACAAAATCAAAACTCTAAGTATCCAAATTCACTTCAACATAGTTCATTATATTAGTTAAATCCCAAACAAATGTGGATGCTTCTCCATTATGAACAAATGTGGATGGTCCACTATGTATGTCATGGACAATTTCTCGCACCTCGGTATTAGGAGAATTTGATTTCTCTGTCACATCATTGAAATATTCGTCATGTTCACTTTCTGAGGGATCACTGTCATTTAACTCAAAGTCTTCCCCATGATACACCCACCTAGTGTAAGTTGTGACAGCCCCATATGCAAACAAATGAATTTCAACTTCATCTATGATTTTTTGGGTACCGTTGTTGCATCTATTACACAGACACCAAATCTCACTCGTCCCTAATTTCATATGATCACAAGCAAACATGACAAATTCTTTTACCCCATCAATGTATTGATGTAACCTTTTATTATGAAGTTGCATCCAACTCCTATCCATCCCGAAATCCCTATTACAAAGTAAACAAAGACATTATCCTTAAATTCCAATATCTTGAACATGTGATTCTTCTAAATGGCTAAGAAAAGGCCAATATGGTTCTATGAATTGATCTCCAGGTATTAGATGCGTCATCATTCATTTGCTATTAGGCCAATCCAAACTAGAAGTTGGTAACACAAAATTAGAGTGAAAAAACAAAAATTTGAATATGGTTAGCTAATAAAAACAATTCAAACTCACCCAAATAGAACATATTTTGTTATCCACTTTTACTAACTTGTTCAACGGTGTGCAGGAATGGGGAAAAGAGTGTATGATCTTGGCGGCAGAAGTCAACCAATTTCTAGCATTAAAATAAAAACATAGAATAAAGAGAAATACATAATTTCAAATTCAAGCAATTTAAATGAACACAGAGCAGTAATATATATATATATGTACATGTATATATGCTGTGTCTGTGGAGAGAGAGAGAGAGAGAGAGAGAGAGAGAGAGAGAGATTGAAAACACACCAAATCACTATTGAATCCAAATTACTATGATCTTTGTAAGAAACCAAATCAATTTACTGAAACTTATATATATCTACAAAAAATTTGAAGAAGATGAAGAATAAATGATATAAGATCTCAGAATATGTATATCTATGTGTGTGTGTGTGTGTGTGTGTGTGTGTGTGTGTGTGTGAAGCTAAAAAAAAAATGATAAAAAATCTCAGAAAATTGTGTATCAAGATGAAGATCTCAGCAGCCATGAAAATCATTGATTTACCTTCGGATAGAAGCCAAAGAACTCAGATTTTCAATGATCGATTCAGATTGAAGCTGAGATCAGTACCTGAGATCTTAATCGATTCGGATTAAAGTTACAATAGGTAAGATCGATTGCAGCTGAGATCAGTAGCTAAGATCAGTACAAAGATCGATTCGGACTGAAGTGAAGATCGATGTTGATATGAGGCGACACAAAGATCGGCAAGGATTGAAGCTAAAGATTGATCAAAGTTGAAGATCGATTGAGTTCTAGACAGAGGAAATAGCTGAGATCGATTGTAGTTGAAGATCGATTCTGATATCAGCGTGTAGTTGACAACCTTTAGCAACCAAATTAATTGGTCTCCAGCTTTTTACCCACCTCACACACACGGGTCAAGTGCCCAAATGAACATAAGCGTTACCGTTTTTGGTCCCTAAAAATAATTTTTTTTGGCCTATCATAAAAGAATATGGTGTGTTTGTATAATTTTCTCTTAAAGTTTATTTTTGTCCCTAAATGATGGTTTTTAGAGACTAAATTCAATTAGTCCCTAAATATCATAAAGGAAAAAGGCATGAAGGGCCAATGCCATTTTATTATCTAATTTAGCTAGTCATTCAAACTAACTTAACCAATTTTCAAAATAAAAATACTATAAACACAAAAATCAAAAACCATTTCAAACAATAAGCAGATACCTATTGATTTTTACAGGTTTTCCAATAAGAAGTTTAGTTTCAAATTTCAATTACAGCAAGACAATGAAAATTGCAAATGGGTAAGGGCTCAAAAGTTGAATACATTCATAAAAATCACTTGAATAAACACATGGTATGCATGAATATAGAGAAAGGTACGAGAATGAAAATAACATGGTTGGATATTATACAACATAAATAATTGTATTTAATAAATTCTTTTGTGAAAGTTCAAATAGGAAAAACAAGCAACCAGATTAATTCCATTGTCTTTTCCAACCAGTGAATAAGAATGCAGGACTAAAAAGATGATTTTCATGTCTTTATTGGGCATATTGTCAAACACATGGTGAGTAAAATATAAAATTGTAGTAGTTCAATCAAACACCAACAAGACAAAAATCCATAAAGAAAAAAAAGATTTAACAGAAATAAAAAGTAACAGATATACATATTATGAAGTTTTTGATATCAATCACTCAATGAATAGGGAAGTAAAAAAATAAAAATAAAAATTATTCATCAAATCAATCAGGTAAAAAATTATAGAAAAACTCATATATAGAAACTCGAACAACAATCATAAAACACAAAACGATATCAAAAATTTATAGAAATTAATATCAGAAACTTCATATATAAAACTCTGATACAGAGTTTAGAAATTAGAGTTTACTCGGTCCCTATGTATTTAGAAATCAGAGTTTCAGTGTTTACTGACCTAGGGTTTTTGATACTAGGTGAGAGAGAACTCAAAAGAGAAGTGAATCGACAATGAGAGGTTGCTTAGCGGAACCGAGATTCTTCTTCAATGAATCGATGATGAAATCTTCCATTGATTGAAGATTGTGATGTAGAAAATGATGAAGAGAAATGAAGAGAGCTGATCAGCTCAATATTGTAAATCATATATGTAGAGATTTATATATATATATATATATATATGTAGGGAGAGAGAGAGAGAGAGAGAAATGCACCAAAATTTGGAGAAGATTGAGCAAATCTGCCATGGATGCTTCCAATCTGCCTTGGAGCTCTAGAGAGAGAGAGAGAGAAAACCCGTTGAAGAGAGTGAGCATATTAGGGCTAAAGTTTGGGTCCCGACTTTTTAATTGTTAAAATGATAAAAATATAAGATATTTACTAATAAATTCCATCTCACAAATAAGTATTTCAATTAGTCCCAAGTTTTATCTATTGATTTGTTAAATTCTATTAGTAGAGAGTTTCTTTCCGTATAGTCCTATTTTCGATTTTGATAGTATTTTGGTGAAAGACTATACCCTTTTATTAATGTAGCACGTATAATGTGACACTCTAACGTGACGGGTATGATGTGACACTTTAAAAAAATTAAAAATTTCTTAATGTACTTTTCTTAAATGTGACAACGTAGAGGATATAATATGACATTCTAAATCTTTTTACTCAAACAAAACTAAAAATTCATTAGTGTACTTTTCTCAAATGTGACAACGCGACGGATATAATATGACATTCCAAAAAAATTAAAAACTCCTTAGTGTACTTTTTTCAAATGTGACAACGTAGTGGGTATGATATGACATTCTAAAAAAACTAAAAACTTATTAGTGTACCTTTTCTAAATGTGACAACGTGATTGATATGATGCGACACTAAAAAAAACTAAAAACTCATTAGTATACTTTTTTTAAATGTGACAACATGACGAGTATGATGTGACACTCCAAAAAAAAAATTAAAAACTCATTAGTGTACTTTTTCTAAATATGACAACGTGACAAGTATGATGTGACATTCTAAAAAAACTAAAAATTCTTTAGTTTATTTTTCCTAAACGTGACATGTAACACTTTAACGTAATAATATGACACTACAAAAAATTAAAAACTTTTTAGTGTACTTTTCCCAAATATGACACTCCAACGTAGTGAGTATGATCTGACATTAAAAAACTCCTTAGTATACTTTTTTTAAATATGACAGTCTAATATGGTGGGTAAATGGGTCATTACACATAAAAAATGATTAAATAAATCACAAGAAAAAATATGGAACTATATGGATTATAAATCTAAAATATAAAACTTATTGGTTAATCTACCTAAAAATGTTTGGTCTCAAAATGTTTTTAATTGGTAATGACAAAAATATTTGGTCTCTAAAGATGTTAATTATGTACTTACAACTAAATTAATTTGTTTCAAAAAAAAAAAAAAAAAAAAAACAAGTAAACAAAGAAAATAGTTTAAATTTGTCTCTAAAAAATTAGTTTTAGAGACCAAATTTACTTAGTCACTAAATATTAGCCTCTAAAGCTCTGATTTCTTGTAGCGAGTATAATTGTTTTTTGAGATAGTTAACCATAGACAATATAATTGATCACCATAAAACCTATTCATAACATTTGTAAGTAAAATATTTAAAAATCTTAATAATTGTAGTAATTATAGAATTAAATTAAATTAAATTTTTATTGCATCTCCAACAACAACTCCAAATTTATCAGTGGGACCTATGAATGATGGAAGTTTTGAGAACAATTCCAATATATTACTTTTTAATATTGAAAAAATTATAAGTGAGTGGTGTTTTATAAAATATTTATAAATTTGTATAAAAAAATTATAATTTTAATCATTAAAGTTAATGAAATTTATCATAGATTTGATTCTTTTTTTTTACCATCCACTGAATGGCAATTTCTCCTTCAATTTTCATTAGTTGAAAAAAATAAAAATAAAAAAATAAATACACTTCTTATTTACTTAATGCTTTTTTTATGGGTAAATTAAACTAACTTCCTCTTAAATTTATGAAAATACAATAAATTTTACAGTTTTGACATAATTATATTGAATTCTCTTAAAATTTTAATTCACATAATATTTAGATCATTTTTTGCCAGTAATTCATTGGCAATATCATAAGAAAAAATGTTATCATCACTTTTATACTGAAAATTAATATTTTGCCTTATTTATCTTTGTGAATTCACACTATTTACATCAATTCTGGTCACTTTAGATTAACTAAAAGGGAGGTCGCAATAATTATGCCAAAATTTAGGGCTTAATCTATTGTACAAACTGCAAGGAAGGTCAATGTAATTTACCTTTGAGTAATGTTAGGCTTTTTGAAAAAACTATTAAGATAAACTTCGTGAAGCTTTTAGAAATAATCTAATGTGGTAGATAACAAAACAAGAAAAAACAACTTATCTTAATGTAAGTATGTTTTAATATTTAAGTCTTAATTTGCAAATAGTATAAACTTAGTTTTGTTCTATAATAGTCTTTGATTGATAATTTGTAACTTAGTGTTTGTGATTGCATAACATATAATCAGGGCCGACCTTGAGATCTTTGGGGCCCAAGGCCAAATTTTAAAATTGAGGCCTTTTATGTATAAAAAAATTATTTATTCAAAATTTTACTTTAAATATAATGTAAGTTCGAAATTAGTTTAATACGAGCTATACCTAGAGTGAATGAGACACATAAATATATTTTTTGATTAAGATTTTTAAGAGTACATAGTATTAATGTATACATAATCATTATAAATAAATAAATAAATAAATAAAACTATAGCTAAAATGGTAATTAAGTACTTGTAAATTTTTTTTTTACTAATACCCACACCCTATTATAAATGTTGATTAAATCAATGATATATATATATATATTATCAAATTGAGAATTATTAAATTTAAATTTGATAAAAATTTAAATTTTTATTAAATTTGATGAAAATAGAAATTTGCAGTAAGAGAAGAAATTTTAAAAAGATTTTGAAAATCCTTTGATGAAATGGTTGGAATAGTTTATATCGAATCAAATTTTTTATTCAAATTTAGAATCAAATTAGATGAAAGTAATGATGAGTTGGAGATGCTCTATGGATCTTTAATTTGGATTGTGAAGTTAAATTAGGGGGATTCTATTTGAACTAAAAATATGTCTCAGCATGCCCAATTTAAATTTATAAATTTTAATTCATTTTATATCCTAATATGAATTTACTAATAAGGATAACACATATTAAACCCTAAAATAATATATATAAATTTTTTTTTCTCATGATACACCCTAATCAATTATTCCTATTCACCCCAAGAGATCAAAGTTATTTCTTCTTCTTCTTCTTCTTCTTCTTCTTCTTCCTCCCTTCAAAACTCTAATCCACCCTACCAAAACTCACTATCATTATCAACATCATTGTTTTTTATTATTTTGAAACCCTAAACTCTAGAAGAAAGTTTGAACACAATCAAATAATGGATGAGAGTAATAATCAAAATAGTTTTTTGAAGCAACCCATCAAAAAGGAGGTAAGTATTCATATAAAGAGGTTTCACAATTTTTGTAGAGCACCATCAATTATTTTCTATATCATTTTTTTGATGTAGTTAGATTAACAATAACATATTATTAGAGTTGTTCTTATTTTGTCATTTAAATAGTACATTATGTGAGAATTATTCTTTCTTGTTAATGCTTAATGCTTATATGCTTATAAGCTTATTTTTTACTTTTCTATGAGCATTTTTGTGGATAATTTATAATGTGAAAGTTTTTTTTTTTTTTTGAAAAGTTTTATAACCCTTATGTAAAAGTTTGGTTTTTTCTATATTTGTAACGCTTATGTGCTTATAAGTTTGGATTTTTTTTTTTTTTGGGAATTATTTTCTGTATTGAAAAGTTTTTGAAATAATTTAGTTTTTTTAGTTTGTTTATTATTTATTATTTGGGTTTACCTTGAGGGTAATTTGGGAAAAATAATAAGGTGTAATGAGAGTAAAATAAAATTTTAAATAATTAAACAATGTGTACTTAGAAATTGAGAGTACTTAATAATTTTTTGGGTGTAAATAGAATCCCCTGTTAAATTAGTTAATTTGGGTTTTTATTTTTAAAACTACTAAGGTCATAAGAGCTAAAACTATTTGAGGGCCCTTAAAATTTGATGAAATTTGGGGGCCCAAGGCGGTTGCCTTGCTCGCCTTGGGCCAGTGCCGGCTCTGCATATAAAAAACATCACAAACTAATCCAATGGTAACTACTAAAATAAGCACTATTTGCGATCGCTATAAGCCGTCACAAATAATAAAAATACAGTTACAAAAAACCTTTTGCGACGGTAAATGAGGGTCGCGAATGTGGGGGTGACAAATACTTTTTGCGATGGTAAAGTAACGGTCGCGAATTATTCGCGACCGCCTAAACTACTTATGGCGACCACTATTTTGCCGTCGCAAAACACAAAAAAATGCTAACATGTTTTTTGGTATAATGCCCTCAAAAAAATAACCATAATATAACCCATAAGCATTTATAAAGAAGGCAACATACATCAGAGTAAACAGTTCTCTCATTATACAAAGTTACCATTACAATAGAGCTTAACATAAATAGATGCCTTCGGGCTTACACCTTTCCAAGTCTTAACTTGGTTACAACAAAAGTGGGACTAGCCCTTACAATTAAGGCCTTAGGCTATACAAAATGTGAAACAAAACAAGAAGCCCTCGTGCTTCCCAAATAACCCTCCAATGCTATTGCCTTGGTGGAGGCATACCATAATTACCTGAAAATGTTTTTCGCCAAATAGGGGTGAGCCACAGCCCAGTAAAGATAATCTAACACAATATATGAATTTAACAGAGGTATAAGAGTAGTAAGCGTAAACAATGTTAATGCTAAAACATTCACCATCTCTTGTATTCACAACATAACAAGTTCATAGCTCATTTCATTCCCCTTTTTGTTTCACTTTGCTATATAAACCAATTTCATTCATTCTCTTCAATATCTCAAGCGAGACTACAACTCAGTAGTTCAACATTTTCAAAGTCAACACATTCACATTCATTTTTCCATTTTACGAATATTTCGTCCGCGAGATCGGCACCCATGTATAGATTTCGGGACTTTCACCATGGACACTCCGACCAACTTAATTATAATGGAGTCCATCCCCTTTCTCCTCTCAAAACAAACATACATATACAATCTATATAAACACATAAACACGTATGGAGCACATCTCCTTTCCACTTCCAAAATACATACATATGCAATGTATTCACAACGTGATCATAGTCAATGATAGTTAACCATGGGATAGTTCCAATTCACCTAATCCACATGCAATTTCTACAACAATCAAAGTTATCCTCCACCGATAGCTGAATACGGTCATTTCTAAACAGATATACATTCTCAAGACAGATAATTTATTCAAAGTTTCCGAAGATGAGGCACATCATCCATTTCATTTCACTAACCATCTCCATACATGTCCAATTCCATGTTTACAACATCAATGTCATTTATTTATACAAAATAAATATAATACTCATTATAGGGAAAATTTTCCTTTTTTCTCCAAATCTCAACTAAGTACCAAAATCAACTATTTTGACACAACAAGACTTCATTTTCAAACCCCATGTTCTTTTATTTCATTCCCACCAAAAAACCCTCTTTTAAATATCACCCAAACCCTAGGTTTGTGTTCAAAACACCACAAAACCCACCATTGTTACACAACTACGAAATACTTGAGTTAAAAACCATAATAAAGCATAGAAGATCCCTCTCTCAAAGAGTAAAGATGAGCCAAGGAAGTGAGAAACCCCAAGAGTGCCGAAATCCAACTCTATTTGGTTCAAAGAGAAGATCTTGAGAAGCTCCACCTTTTTATCGAAAGGAGTAAGGTGGAGAGATCAAAGGATCTAGGCCAAAGTGTAGAGAGAGAGAGAGGCTCTCAACCTTAGGGTTTTGGCTAAAAAGATATGAAAAAGTGATGTAAAAAGTGTTTTCCGCGATTTGATATACGCGCAGTCCGCTCGAGCGGAGAGTTTGACGCTCGAGTGTCAGACACATGAATTTGTCCCGCTCGAGCGCCAAGACACAATAACAAGGCACTACCCGCTCGAGCATGAGAAGACCCGCTCAAGCGTAGAATACACACTTCCAAAAAAATTTTACAAACCTCAGACAGTCGCTCGAGCGCAAGAAATGCCGCTCGAGCGCAGACCTGCTCGAGCATAAGAAACACCGCTTGAGCGTGAAAAACACTTCCCCAGCATTTTTGCAGATGCACAAAGTACTAAATGTATGCAAATCCCGCTCGAGCGCAAAAAGGCTCGCTTAAGCAGAAGACCAAAATTCTAGGCAACAAGGTTCTAGACCAACTAGCAACCAACCTATTCTAAACATGTCCAAGACATTCCAAAACTCAAATTCAAAGAGTGAGAGGGGAGAAAGGCATAAAATAACGACATTAAATCACAAGACCCGAGTCCGAAACACCATAAAAGTCGGGTCAAATCCGGGATCGCTATATTTGGCGACCATCTTGTTACTGTCGCAAAAAAACAAAAAAATAATATAAATAAATAAATAAATAATAACTAAAATAAACATAAACATAAAAGTGTGACGTTAAGCATTCTAGGAATATCAATGACAAGAATTCAAACAGTATAACATTGTAGTTTAATCAGGCATTCCATTTAAGTCTCAAAATTGAAGCCATGTGTAAAAGTTATTACAACTACAAAAACACAAAAAAGATAGAATGTTAGTAAAGCCAAAATCTACAATATTAATGTTGACCACTGTACAAGGTGCCGATCGAGTTCCAAGTTGTTACCAACTTCATTGTTGATCCTATGAGTCTCTCACAACAATGATAGAAAACATGAAAACTGGTGCATAACCCCAAACCCAGAAAAGAACAACACAAAAGGTATAGAATTAGAAATTATTCAAAGTACCAAGAAAAACCTATATCCTGTTTCAAGAAAGATATTGCATGTTTAGAACCGTCTTCATATTAAAAGCCAGAATAGAAACTACGTACAATTTAATGATAATCAATTCAACAATTGTTCACGAATGCAAGAAGTTAAGTTTAAAAAGGATAGGCCAAACTCTGGTCAAGTAAAAGTGCAATATACATTAACAGAGCTAAACAAAAGTATACCAGTAATCTACCTGCCTAGCCTCATTTACAACAACATTCAAAGCATTAGATGAATGTGGTGTATTAGTCTTGTGATTGATAAAAATATTTCAAAGTTCATAGGTGTTTAATTTCAATCCCCACTACAACTATAGAGGATTCATAAAACTATTATCCACAATCTAAGTTCAAGTTTAATATTTAAGGACCAAGTGATGTGGGGTATTAACCATTCTATGATATTTCTTCACTAGATATACAACATGAACCCTGAAAAGCAAGCAAGGTAAATATGAAAAATCACCTTCTAGATATTCCAGCAAAACAATGAACCATCGCACCACCATGCATTCTTTTAGCTCCATCGATGAAATTAAAACACTCGTCAAAATACTGTGTTATATTTATGTATGCTTTGTCTGGGACTACATCAATCCACAAACAATGACATAGATTATTAAGAACTTTGGTCATAAAAGCTCATGGTGTCTTCAACCATTAAACAACATCATAAATTTCTATATGACTAGCACATGAGAAACTCTGCATAAACAGTAACAATATAACCATAAACTACAATAAATTGAAGAAGAAAAGAAAACTAGCAGAACAAAATTTATGAAAGTGAAACTAAAACAACTTTAAGGAAACATATGGTTGGACCCCAGCTTCCTAGTGAGATTGAATATGAGATAATGAACTTCCTCAAAAGTAATTTAAACATGCAATGCAGATATAACTTAACAACTAATTTCAGTAAGACAAAATAATTCATTATATCCAAATATATATGTATACACGTACATCACATTCTGATATGGTATAGGCAGTAATATGAATCAATTATTGTCCAAAGAGTTGTCATAAAACAGTAACAAGAATTTGTTGACAAAGAATTCATCATTTAGCTTAATGAATTCAAAACACACAAGTTAAATCTCAACCATACAAAACAGAAATGATGTCACGTACACCGACCTATAAGCTCCAGCTAAGAAGAACCTTCAATTATTCAATATACTACTCACTTACCCTTTCCTTCAATTATTAAGATACTACTCATTTTCAATTATTATTTTTGCTTGTTATGTTTTCAACACAATTAAGCATTGTCATTTTACTTGATCAAAACTATAGGCAAACAAACAGCTAATCAACTCTCCATGATCACAAAAGAGAAGACCTAGATTTTAATATTGCATTATCTATACACAACTATGAACACACTTGACATTATTTTATTATTCACATGAATGGATACAAAGAGAAGTAAATCGAACTACATATCAGTTTGAGACCAAATCAAATTGTAGCAGTAATTTTTACCGAGTAGAAGAAATTGATCCAAATCAAAAGTCGGCCTACTAAGTGCGGGAAGGACAAAGAAGAGTGTGTAAAGCTCTCACGAATGTATCAACTGAGATAAGAAAATACAAGCCAATATTGCTCCAGTTAAAACACTGATGAACAAATTAAATTTTTATAAAAGATTTCAGTATTAAACATATGCACCAAAAACAACATAGGAACATAACAATTAATCAAATTCAATTGTATTTTGAAAGCCCCTATGTAACAAAAACATAAAAGATCACAAAATGGTGTTGATAGTTCAGAGTTTTTATCATGGTGACCTGACAAGCAGTCAAAGTCTCTCTCAACTAAACCTAATATATAAGAAATTAAAAGCGGCAAGGAAACGTAAGAATCAGAGTTTTATTTTATTTTCTCATTAGTTTTCTTAGCACCCAAACAGTGAACATGAAAAAACAAAAAAACAAAAAAAGTAGTATGAATATAACCTAAAATTGTCAATATCCAATTAACAAAACCGACTATATGATACGCAATCAAATTTATCAAAATCTAAAGATCAATAATAGAAAGGAAAAAAAAAAAAATTTGAAACAGTTTAGGGAAATGAAAATACAGAGAAACATGTGAGAAATTAAGTCGAGAGAATAAGATAAATTCTCAGAAGAATGAGAATATACCTAAATTAGATCAAACTTTGGTAGAATATAGAGGGTTTGAAGAGAGAGAGAGAGAGGATGAATGAAATCGGTGAGGATAGCAAAATTTGGTAAAATTTCTCATCTCTTCTTGGGGTTGTTTCCATTGATTTGCAATTTTTCCTTCAAATTTCCCCATTCACCCTAAACAAGAATCAAAATTTCCAATTCCAACCTTTCATTTTCCCATCAACCACACATAACAAATAGATCAACATTTCCACAAACCCCAATCTCAATCCCCCTAAACAAACACAGATCTATACCAATTAATGTCAAAATAACATAAATTAAACCCATCATTTCCCATACAAATACATACAGCTCCTACAACAATTCAACGAAATTGAGACACAAATTTGACATCATACAACATAGAATCAAATTAAAAGAAAATCAAACCTGTTGGTAGAGGACGTAGAGAAGCAAAGCGACTTCGCTGGAGAACTTGGAGCTGACGCCTCTAGAGGAGGAGTCCGGAGATCCGTCGAAGCCCACGTATGAGGCAGCCGCGTAGAACCTCTCTGGGTACGCGAGGCTTGCCCTCTGGAGGAACAATACAAAAACAAACACAACCATCATTAATTCAAATCAGACTATCAATCACGAAGCCTCTTTAACAGAAAATATAGCAAATTAGAATGTTTGAATCAATGTAGAAAGCAAAGTTACATGAGTCATATTGAACTTCATGCGACTCAAATCGAAATTCAAAATGCAATGCATCAGAGCTTCATCAGAAGCGAACTAATTGGTACATATATATATATATATATATATATGTACACATAAAGAGAGAAAGAGAGAGAGTGAGTGAGTTAGTGAGCTGCATTAGCATTTGCGTCTGCTATTACTAATAATACCACTTGATTCGCCCTTTTCTCATGAGCAATCCGAAATCGTCAATTGGAAACCCTAGAATTCGAATATGAAAATAAATACTCTATTAAACCCTAGAATTGAAAAATTGGAGGTCTCCATGGTTGGCTCTGGCGAGAAAAAGAAAGAGAAGCATCCGTGACGGAGAAGAGGCATAGCAGAGGGGAGAGAGAGAGAGAGAGAGTTGGATTCATTATTAGGCTTACCGATTATGAATCGATCGAAATCTTCATAAAAAATAAATCAAAATCTTCAAATCTTCATCAATAATTGATTTAAATCTTCAAATGAACAATAAAATTGAGAGTAGAGAATCGAAAGAGAGAGTCAAGCGAGAGAGAGCGAAGAGTGAGATTTTGAGAGAGAGAGAGAGAGAGAGAGAGAGAAAGAGACATATCGTTGGAGGTCTCTTCTTTAGCCGAAGAGAGAGCGAAATGGAGACAGAATTGGGAAATAATAGTGAAACACGTTTGGAGTTTAAGTAAAATTAGATTTTGATGTAAAAAAAAATGATTTTTTTGCTACGATTAAACAATTAGTCAAAAAAAAAAAAAAAGAAGTCATATCCTAGTAGTGGGTAAAGAACTTTTATGAAATTTTTCTTAATATTTTTTTCATAAAGCTCTTTATCTTTTTTTTTTAAATTATTATTATAACAACTAACCTTTTAAAATGAACTCGAATTAATTATATTAACCAACAAACCTCTTTTTAAAAAGGCCATTAGAAATATTGTGAAATTGGGCTGGCTTCTAGAGAGATGGCAAAGAGTTTAATTTGGTTTTTCTATTTCTATCATCATGTGAATTAGGTGGATTTATGGTAGCTGGTGGTGTGGTTAATAGGGTTATAGACGTAAGGGTCATCATTAATGTTAATATTTTGGATGGACTAGCCCGACTTAAATGAGGTTTGATTTGGGTCTTAAATATATGATTTTGAGCTTGGCCTGTCTTGTTGGCCTGTCAATCTGGTAAAGAAATATTAAAAATATATATAAAATAAAAAAAGATATGGGAAAAAATTAAGAAAAATACGTATTAAATCTCAATCGGTTGGGTTGACCCACTGGCCAATCCATGAGAGGTGGCGCTCTGGTCCAGGCCTTGAGCTCACTAGAAAACTTGTTTGGACCAAGCTTATTGGACAATATTTTTGAGTCTAAAATTTTGGGGAGAATCTATTTACACACACAAAAATCATTAAGTACTTCAAATTTCTAAGTATACCCTGTTTTATTATTTAAAATTTTATTTTACTCTCATTACACTATTATTTTTCTCAAATTACCATCAAGATAAACCCAAATAATAAATAATAAACAAACTAAAAAAACAAAATTATTTCAAAAAACTTTTCAATACAGAAAATAATTTTTAAATACAGAAAAAAAAATCTCCAAACTTATAAGCACATAAACATTATAAATACAGAAAAAAAAAATCAAACTTTTATATAAGCATTATAAAACTTTTTAATACAGGAAAAAAACTTTTACATTATAAATTATTCACAAGAAGGCTTGTGGAAAAATAAAAACCAAACTTATAAGTACATTAAGTATCAGGCATTAACAAGAAAGAGTAGTTCTCATATAATGTACCGTTTAAATGATAAAATAAAAACAACTCCAATAATATGTTATTATTAATCTAACTGCTGGGCCCTTTAATTTTTGTAAAAAAAAAAACGATATAGAAAATAATTGATGGTACTCTACAAAAATTGTGAAACCCCTTTGTATGAATACTTACCCATTTTTTGATGGATTGCTTCAAAAAACTATTTTGATTATTACTCTTATCCATTTTGTGATTTTGTTCAAACTTTCTTTTAGGGCTTGGAGTTTCAAAATAATAAAAAACAATGATGTTGATGATGATGATGAGTTTTGGCAGGATAGATTATAATTTTGGAGGGACAATGAAGAAGAAGAAGAAGAAATAACTTTGTTCTCTTGGGAAAGAAAATACAGAGATTTGAATAGGAATAACTAATTAAGGTGTACCATAAGAAAAAAAAAATATTTTTTTTATTTTAAGATTTAATATGTGTTGTCCTTATTAGTAAATCCATATTAAAATATAATATAAATTAAAATTTATGAATTTAAATTGGGTGTACTGAGACATTGTGGGTTCAAATAGAATCCCCCAAAATTTTGATTCATGAACATGATCCTAGCCTATCAAAGATAAAACCCGTTTAATTGGACTGGGACCTAATTTTCACTGTAAAAAATAATAGACCTCAAAGAATTAAATTTTTGATAATTTATTTAATATAAGAATTTGGTCAAAATTCTTACATAATAAAACTTTAATGCGTTAAAGACAAGCATACAAAACGCTTTTCTTAAAATGTCCAGCACATACCACTATTATAAAAATATCATTAGTGAGTAATTGAATATTTTAAATTTTAAAATAATATAACTTTTGATCTAGATGTCAATTTTTAATAAAATTAGTATTTTAGAATCCCCTCATTAAGATCTATTAAACAAGATCCTTATTAAATAAAAATAAAAAAAATACCATCAAAATTGTCTTAAACAGTAATACGTTATTTTGTTTGACAGTAACATATTACTCTTTTTCACAGTAAAATGTTATTTATCGACAATAAAAACAGAGTACCATAACAAGGAAGAGAAGATCAACCCAAAACTAGTAAATAAAAATTAATAACGACGACCCACTGTTTTCAGCGAATTTTGATTCTTCTCATTAGCTTTTTTGCCGAGGACAACCGAGAATAATGAGTAACAGAGATAGTTTCCACTGAATTAAGCAATCAAGGCAATATAAATACCCATTATTACTGTTTATTTTCCTCTTATTTCTCAGTAACCAAACAAATAGTCCTATTTTGTTTGGTTGACGAGAAAAAGGAGCAAAAGAAAATAATCAAAATTAAAGTGCAATAAATTCTGATTTTTAATTCAAATATAAAATTGGCTCAGTCGAGTAGTCACGCAAAGTTTAGCGAAATCAATCTTGTTAAACATGTCATTTTCTTATCTATGAAATTGGGATCCTCAAAAACAAACAAGAGTAGTAATGATCAAACAACATAATAAATAAGCATAAAGGTACATTGTTACAAATTCTTTATACATGAAAACTACAATGTCGAGTAGTTGACATGTACCATGGCTCTTCTTCTTCTTCTTCTTCTCTGTGTGTGTATGTGTGTGTGCGCGCGCGTGCAGTAAACTTCCTAGTGTGATCATTGTCTTTGTTCTTTGTTGAGATATATATGTAGGGTAAGATTGTCTAGAAAAAAAATATATTAATTTGTCATTCATGAATAACAACGCTTCCTATTCAGGGGGTTTAGAAAGTGAAATATTTTAGATTGTCCTTTACAAACTAACATATTGGGCTTAGGGGGTTTTGGCCAAATTTTCCTTTCCATATTAACCCATCCAAATAAATAAATAAATGCGCTTAAATGGGTTACTTATTGTCAACCCAACTAAAATTGGGTTTACATAGATTGGACATTGGTATCACTTCTACTACCAATTCTAAAATTTAATAAATAAATTTAAAAAAAATAAAATATATATTTTTTAGAAAAATAAAAATAAAAATAATATATTTTTTAAAAATAATAATTTAAAAAAATTGAAATAAAATATAGTGGATAGACTTGTAAAACTCTGCCAAATCAGGCACTTTTCCATTTGCAATTATCTGATTCATTTGTTTTTTAATGTTATTTCAAATATTTAAATAACAAAGCCTACTAATCCAATAAAATAAAATAGTAGAATGCATCGAGTTGTGCACCCTGACTGGGATCCACATCTATGTGTTTTTTTTTTTTTTTGCATGTGCATCCTATTATTCACATAAGTTAGTGATTGTTCCTATACGATTGAAACACCAACAAAAATAAGAAAACTTAACATTAGTAAGAAGAAACTTAATTTTTGATAATTAACATAAAACATTTTACTATGAATTTTTACTATTCCACTTCTTGTCAATAAAAAATGTCCACTGATTAAGAGTAACACTTGCAGGTGGGTGGCTTCTCGCGTACTCCTCCCCTCTTGCATTCTTAAGTTGCTTGTATTGTTTGTACAACTTATAGGTGAAGCTACTTAATCACTGACCAAACTGTATGATTAAAGCCCTTGATATGTCACTCAGATTTCCTTGTAGATCAAGCTGATCCTGCAAAATCAAATCATTTTTTTTTCCATAAGTTAAATAATCTATATTTTGTTCACATACACAATTAGATGTAGCAGCAACCAATTGTGAAACACAACAACTAGGCTATAGGAGTAACTCCACAATCCCTATCCACATAACACACATGAAGCACAACACACACACACACACACTAACTAGGAGCAACTACTAGTCCATAGAGCAATAGCAAAACTAGTAATATGCAATGGAAATAATAAAGAAATCAAAAAGAATATTGATTTCAATCTGGTCTGTCAAATTCAACATACCAACGACCATGTCATATAACTCGTCAAAGGTTTATACAAATCAAGAAAATGCCAAATGAGGAACAAACTGCCTCTTCCATACTCATCCTCCTGAGAGGAAATATGTAACATAGTGCACAGGTGTTCAAAGAAAAATTGGACGCATTAATAGCTCAACTAAAATCACAACTTCTGAAATTCAAGGATGAGGTGAACAAATTTAACAAGCAGATAAATCTTGTGCCCAAAACTTGTATCTAAGTTCACAACATACATGATACTTACTTGCTTTTGGGGCTATAACATAGCGATAATACTGATAAATAAATAAATGCAGGTCCAGAGCTTGATTAAGCCTTGGCCTAACAACAAACTAAGATAAAAACCTATGCTACACTATTATTTGAAGCCTTATCACAAAGAATGCTACAACTTCAAAGACAAGAGTAAGCCACCATGCAATGTAACAATAGTTCTTTTTATTTTTTCCAACAATAAAATAAAATAAAATAAAATAAAACAAAACAAAACAAAACAAAAAAAAGAAGAATTTTTTTTTTCTGAAAATTCTAGTAAGTCAACCACTGATATATGATAGATCAAATCCAATATGAACTGGGTGAGTCATAAAAAATTTCCAAAATTCTGTCTTTTCTATTTGGGAAGAGAAAAATAATGAGGCAGAGATGAGAGACCTCTGAACCAGAATTGTTTGAAACTAGCAGTATTTAACATTAGATTCTTAGCATTGCACATTTGACCCATTTCTAACAAATAATAATAATGATAAATAAATAAAACAAAGATCCATTCTTCTCTAATCCTTTCCATCAATCACCTCAATTTCAGTTTCAAAAAATATAGAAGGCAATAGTAGAATGGTTTCAATTTCAATTTCCAAGTGTCATACCTCTTTTACTTGTTTTCTTTTTATTTTTTCTTACAATCTCCCTTATCATGTCTCACATAGCCTCAAATACACAACAAAGGAGGCTGCTATGTGATTTATAGGCCTAGGTTCTTAGGGATTTATATGGTTGTGTTTGATGTCATATTTAGGTTTTTACCAAAAGTTTGACAATAATTACCGCCAAGCATTGGATCATAGACTCCTTATCAGCATCGTTAACCTTCTTCCACCTACGAACGCTCAAGTCTGGCTACTGCATTTGAACCTTTACACCAATCTTGAAGGCTAGCTTAGAGGCTTTATCTCCTATTGTGTCACGACCCCATTCCGCCCCTAGTAGAATGATGCCGTGATGGCCAGTAATCTGAGATTACCAAAGGCCAACTTACAAAAATTCACACACAATCAGAGTATACATAAGGGGCTTACATGTGCGGAAGCAATAAATTTAAATCTCATTAGTCCATAAGAGCTGTGCATAGATTAAATGAAATGAAATACATTTTAACATGGTTTACAACTTGAATACAAATGAATTAAAACTAAATATTATATTTTGATCAAAAGGCTTCTCAAGTCGAAATATACAAAAGAAATGAGTTACAAACTAAGAAGCATAATCTTCAAGATGATACAAAATATGAATCAAAACATCTTGCACATAACATCTTAGGCGTCACCGCCTTCTTGCTCGTCACCTATATATATATAAAGGGGAGGGTGAGCTTGGATACTCAGTGAATGATATAAGTAATAAAGGTTTGAATGAATGATATCCGAGATATTTATCAAAACAATATATATAACAACTTGTACAAAGCATGGGATGAATCAAGTTCATCAATCAAAGTCTTTCAAAGCTTCTTGGATGTTAATAACATCTACATAACACAAAAGGATGACATTCCGGACAAAACAAGGGAATAACCGTCCCAGAATCGAAGCACACCCGTTCACGACCGTCGGTGGCCGACCCGGAATTGGTTAGACAACCCACCCGGTAAACCATCGGTGGCAAAACAAGGGAATAATCGTCTCAGAATCAAAGCACACCCGTTCACGACCGTCGGTGGCCGACCCGAGATCGATTAGACAAATCCACCCGTACAAGACCGTCGGTGGCAAAAGAGATATCTCAACAAAGGTGCTACATAGGCTTAACGTCCCCTAGCATGAAAGGACGTTCCAAGAATGTCATCAAAACAAACATAATACTTGATACAAAAACTAGGAATAATCATTCATGCTTGATCAAATACTTTTCCAAAACAAAGCAAAGCAAAGCTTTTATCAAAACATTATAACATAGCTTTATTAAAAATACCACTCACATAGCTCTTCGGGTGTAGAGATTAAAGCAAGAATCCAAGACCAACAAGTACATAATAAATCCCATTGAATGCACTTCAAGAAGAGAAGAAGAGATGCTCAAAGATGGATATGAAATGCATTCTCAAAATAAGCTTTACATGAGTATAAATGATCCCGGCATTTCTTTCCAAAACCAAGTCAAGATAAAGCAAAACATGTGCTGGGAGTCAAAGCACTCTTTTTGTTCTAGGGAAAACATGTTAGGAGTTAAAACACTCTTTTTCTTCTTGGAAAAGCATGCTGGGTACCAACCAGGTCTTGGAATGGATGCACAGAGATGATCTAGGCAAAAATGGCCTAGCTGGGTGAACTCACGAAGTCTTGGCCGAGGTCCCACACCTCTTGGCCGAGGTGTGGTCTCCTAGGCCTAGGTGTGCGGCTGCCTGCCGAGATGTAACAAGGTGCCGGCAAGGGTGTACCTTGGTCGGCCTAGGTGCGTGGTGGTTGGCCTAGGTATGCATGCAAGATGGACTAAGGTGCAAGTGATCATGCAAGGTAGGCCAATGTGAGATACGATGCTTGGCCTAGGTGTGAGATCTAGGCAAGAGTGGGTTTCAGTGACCACACTTAGGCAAATGAAGTCTGGAAATCTGGGTTTCCCCTTGAAGAACATGAATGCTAAAATCATAACTTCTTTATTCAAAATCTGAGATTTCATGATATGAGTTCAAAAGCATGGACCTGCGTACCCGTAGTTAAAGATCTCTTGAAAAACAAACACAAAAACATAGATCTTGATACAAACTTTCGGATCAAAACATGGTTTTTCTTCAAGAACATAAGAACATCATTTTCTCTTTCTAAAACCAAACTTTAAATCAATGCATGGCTCATGAATCATGCTAGATCATGCAATGTGATCGGATAAATATAAAGAACAACAAGAGTAGATCAAGAATCTAACCTCAAGATGCAAATCTAACGGTTCAAACTCTAAGGATCAAGCTTGGAATCTAGTTCTCTCACTCTAAGAACTTCTCTTTCTCTTCCTAGAGCTTCTCTCTCTTCAAAGGCAAAGATATGACAAATGATGTGGGTTTCTCACTGCTAGCTGGCTTAACCCTCTGCTGGGACACGTGGCATCGCCGAATTGGATCTCCTCAAAAAGGTGCCAGAATGAAAAGACAAGAGTATGACAAAGTGTGTACAACAAGTGCGGTGACAAGGGCGTTCTGACAAGGCAAGGATCTCAGATCAAGACATAGGCTTCGGCAAGTAAGGTCTCAATGATCTCGGCTAGGAAGGATAACATTGGGCGTAGCTGTGCCACACCTCGGCCTAGATATGCCACACCTCGGTCTAGGTCATACCAGTCCAGGAACAAGATCACTAGGTGCAAGGATCAAGGATCTAGGACACCTAGATGATAACATCTCGACCTAGATGATACACACCTCGGCCTAGGTGATGCACACCTCAGCCTAGATGATGACATCTCGGCCAATGTGCCAGGGTGTAGGTGGAGGTCAACCAAAGTGGTTCCAAGATGGTCTTAGGTGTTGGCGCTCAACGGCCTAGGTGTAAGAGGTTCAAAGGTGTGACCTAGGCTTGGGATGACCTAGGCTTGAGACAGTAAGGAAGGAACAAAGCATACACATAACACTTAGGCAAAACATGATAGCATCAACACAAGACAAGAACCTTTACCTAGGCAAAACAAGTCAAAGTCTACATGTACAAACTTAACAAGGCAAAATCATATAAATGCTCATGAACATGACTAAGACAAGAATGTGGGTTATTACATATTGGGCGCACGAAATTGTTCAGGTATAGGAACCAACATCTTTCCATCTTTATCGACAATGAGCTGGGCCTATATTCCGTGTGTCGGGCCACGACCATGTATGTCATGTGATGCTGTAAGGACATAATATTAATTGAGTTAGTAAGTATACAAATGCAAATTAGACCTTAAATTGAATATAAACAACTTTGCAAACTTACCAACATTGCTAGATGCAGTCACCTCATGCTCAGGTTACACATTATGAGGTGGTAAGGGTTAGGTACCAACCTTCTGACATGGGGAATCCATCCTTTCCTCTAGGATGGGAGTTAATGGCCCCAAATGAGACTGTAAATGGAGTCCTGGTGGCATCTTTTGTTCCTGAAATAACATAATCAATTAATAAAGAAGATATTTAACACAGTTAAAATATATTTTAAAAAAGATATGATGTTTAAGATATATGAAGAAGATATTCAAATAGTAAAAGACATATTGTTCACACACAAATATAAAATAATGTATCTAATACCTCGCTGTCAAAGGAACTGAATGACTCATCATCACTGTCATCCTCACTCTCTGATGGTTTATACACATCATCATCATCTACCTCAACCCTAATTCCTTTTCCTTTGCATTTGCACACTTGGGCTAAACCGCACTCACCAAAGAATTTGTAATATTCTTCACTCCAAGATTGTTCATTATCTCACAGTTCTTCTTGATTCGCTTATTTCTTGGTTTCTCATATTTTGTTAGTTTCTTAGTTCTCAAATCACTTGGTTTCAACCATTGTTTTTTTGCCTTTGACCATTTTCTACAACTATATAACATAATTCAACTTTAATTGGAAAATATAGACAATATAATTATGCACCATTAAATAAAAGAAGAAAAAGAAAGTAGCATAAATATAAAAAGTAAAAATTACATTAATTAATAACATCTGTTCAAAAACAAAGTATAAAATAAAAATTACATATCATAATCCGTATCAACATCAAGAATGTCATGTTCTTCATCTCCTTTGTCATCTCTATTCTCTTTCATTATCTCATCTATTGACTCTACTACCGAAATAACATTGAATTGAACATCATCTCTATAATATAGAACAATTGGGTCAATGTCAATTGAAACAACATCAGTAATGTCTTCTTGTTGGAACACATAATTATTTTCTTAAGGATCCGATAATTCTCCATCACTAGCTTCTAGAACATCAAAGACACCCCTATGTTGCACCCCTTATATGACATTCCAAGGTTCACCCAATTTGGTTCCATTTAGATAGAAGACTTGCTTAGCTTGACTAAGTAGGATAAAGGGGTCAGATTGGTACCACCGACTTTTCACGTTAATGCTTGTGCAATATGTATCTAATCGTATTGTTCTGTTTCTACCACTGTGACCGGTGTTGTACCATTCACACTAGAACAAAACAACCTTTTTATCACATATGTAGTCAAATTCCAAAACCTTGCACAAGTGACCGTAGAAGTCATGCAATTTTCCCTCGTGATCCCCCCTATGTAAGCACACTACTATTCTGACTCTTACGACGGTTGTCTATATCTCTAGTATGGAACCGTCTGCTATTGATTATGCAACCTAAGTAATCTTTTACTAGCAAATTAGGACCATTTGATAATGACCACAATTCATCAGTTACCTCTGATGACTCTTCAACTTTTAATCTATTTATCTACAATTACATGTAACAAACAATAAGTAATAATTTATAAATGATAAAATTTTATAAAAATTTAATTTTGTTTAAATTGTAAATATCAAAAAATTATAAATGTTTTACCTTCTCTTTGAACCACTTGGGAAATTTTTGTCGTTGTATATGGGTTATGTCATATCCAGCTCGAGTTTGTAATAGATTTTTGTGTTCCATACTAAAAAAAAATGTGATAACTACGTACCACTAGTAAAAAAGCTAAGCATTAACATAATTTAATTAAACACATATTCCAAATACTTTCCTATCTTTGGGCTGTTGTATAACACAAACCAATGAGCAATATCACGAATTTCTTGAAACATTTCAACGTCCCGTGTGATTAGACCAATTGGACGTACAGTTTTTGTGAATACTATCAACCCTTGTTGAAGTTCACCATGATCTTCATTCTGTTTTGGTCGATTATGCACGGTTTCAATCCCATTAACATTCATTGAACAAAAAGTAATGCACTCTTTGACAATGTAAGTCTCGGTGATTGAACCTTCTAGTCGAGTTCGGTTGCTCACAAACTTTTTTAATGCTCTAAGTAACCTTAAAGAGAGAACCAATTAGGAGTATGGTTACACATCCAACACATTGTTACACATGCAACACAATTATGCACATCTCATTTACAAGTATAATTGTAAAAAATACCTTTCAATTGGGTACATTCATCGATATTGCATGAGTCCTCCAAGAATAGCCTCCTCACAAGGCAAATGAACAGCCAAGTGGATCATCATATCGAAGAAGGCTGGAGGAAAGATATTTTCAAGCTTGCATAAAATGTGTATTATACGTTCCTCTAATTTATCCTGGTCACTGGGCCTTAGTGTCCTAGAGCATAGGTCTTGGAAGAAATTGTCAAACTCAAAAAGTGTTATGCTAATTTCTTTATCCACATAACCACGCATTCCAATGAAAAGAATTCTTTGTATAAATATATGGCAGTCGTGGCTTTTTAGGCTTGTTAATCTACCATTTCTTGCATTCACTGATTTGGATATGTTTGTTGCATACCCATATGGATACTTGAAAGTTTTTAAGAATTCAAAGAAACCCTTCCTCTCTCCAGGTGTCAATGAAAAACTTGCTCGAGGCTTGACATATGACCTATCGGGTTGTTGTGTTATCCATAACTCATTCCTTACAACCATATCTTCCAAGTCTAACCGTGCCTTGTCTGTGTCCTTGTTCTTCCCATCAATGCCTAACATAGTTCTGAAAAAAAATTCACTAAAATTTTTTCTCCAAATGCATGACATCAATGTTATGTCAAAGTTTTCGCTTCTTCCAATAGGGTAGCTCATACAAGATGCTTACCTTTGTCTAATTAGATGCTTGACGGGGCCTTTTCCTATTACTTGGATGCTATCCATATATGACACCTATCACATTGTCCAACTGCTCTTGTATCTTTTCCACTGGAAACTTCGAATATCTCTTCTGTTTCTCAATCTTACCATTGTAAGCCCTGCTCTTTCGCCTTTCTAGGTGGTCCTCAGGCAAGTAACATCAATGGTTAGTGTACCTAGTCTTACTTCTCAAAGATTCAAAATATGGTTTATCATTACAAGTTTAACAAGAATAATGACCCTTTGTTCTCCACCCAGATATGTCACCAAATGCAGGCTAATCGTGTTGTCCACAAAAAAGCTGCGTGCATTCGAAAAGTCTGATTGGTGGAGGCATCGTAAGTTAGTGCACCATTTGTCCACAACTCATTCAACTCATCCACCAATGGTCGCATGTAGATGCCAATATCAATCCTTGGTTGCGATTCTCCAGGAATGAGTAATGACATTATGAAAAATGGATCCTTTATACCAACCAAGGTAACAAGTTGTATGGAATGAGTATAATAAGCCACAAACTGTAAGAATTGTTCATGTTCCCAAAAAGGTTGAACCCATCAACAGCCAACCCCAGCCTCACATTTCGAGGCTCCAAGGCAAACTCGGGATGTTGTGCATCAAATTCCTTCCACTCATCACTGTCAGTGGGATGCCTTAATACCTCACCGTCGACTCATTTGTCTTTGTACCATCTCATGTCCTCAGCCATCTTCCTTGGCATGTACAATCTTTTCAACCTTGGTGTCAAAGGAAAGTAGTGCAATACTTTATGGGGGATTTTCTTACCCCTTCCATGATTGATTTTGTATCTAGATGTCTTACAATTCAGACATTTTTCTAGTGTTGCATTCTCCTTCCAAAATAATACATAATTATTTATGCAAGCATCAATGAGCTCATATGACAAGCCCAAGTCACATAGTATTTTTTTAGTTTCATAAGTTAACTTTAGAACCAAATTTTCTTTCGGTAAAAGTTTAGTTAAAAACTCTAGCATCATGTCAACTGACTTATTGCTCCAATGGTTTGTTACCTTCATATTAAGCACCTCGATCACAAACTTCAACAAAGTATAATTTGTACAATCTAGGAACACCTCACGCTTGGCATCGATCAACAACTTATCAAAAGTTCTTACTTCCTCCCCTTGGTTGTATCAATCGATTCCCCTCTTATTTGATCTTCCACTAAGGCATCAATACTACCTAAAATTTGATCACCAGTGACTCGCATCTCATCATCATGATAAGCCTCATTTGAAACACAGGGTTCCCAATACTGGTGTCATATAGTGTAAGTTTGCATAATCCCATATTAGAGCAAATGAATTTCCACATTTCAAAGATTTTGTCTACAAACATTCACACACTTTATACACGGGCACAAAATATTACCATTCTAGTCAAAAACCCCCATTTCAAATTGAAGAAATAACTTGACCCCATCATTATATAGTTTATGCATCATTCCATCAACCGTCTTACCTAGGGCAATCCAACTTTTATCCATGTCTTATCACAAGTAAAAGATTAGGAATAATATAGTACAATATAGACTTGTGTATTTTTGAACTATTTAAATTGCAAAATTCAATAAGAGTTTCACCAAATATCTCTACAGATGTTTAATAAAGATTCTTATACAAGTTCTAAGATTATATGTAAGCAAGGAACAAAAACTAATAAAAATGTTCATTAATAATTTTAACACATCTTTAACAAAAAAGATCATTAAAAATAAAAAAAAATAACCACACATGTCTACACATCTTTAATATTTTATTTGTTTAAAAGAAATCAACAAAAAGTGAAATTTAATTCAATTGTAAATATTGGACATAGTGTCCATACAATCTAATGTGCACACAAGGTAAGTAACCAATATTTCAACAAGACCAACCAAAAAAAACAAAAAACAAAACAAAAAGATTAGATGAATCAAAACTAAACACCAACTCTGTTGTTGATCACTAATCACTTGACCAATCATTATATTTATTTTATAACATATTGACAGGATTGTATTTTACATTATTATAATTTTTATGATATATTTAACTATTAGAATGATTCAATTAAAATGTTATTATTATTTTTCAGTACGGTTTCTATCAAGTTCACATCTCAACTCGTGGAGCTCACCATGGGTTTCATTTTGATAGTTTGAGATGTTCATTTTGTAAGGTCATCAATATATAATATTTATGGAAAAAAATTAGATTGATCCGATAATCATAAAATTTTCATTTTATCATGTTTGTGTCTTAAAAACAGATGATAAGTATATATTTCAAACAGCTACTAATTTTAATAATATATACACATGTATGTATACATACCACATATAGTATTCAATAAGATGGTCACTTGGCTTATTCTTGATGGCGGTAATGCTGGGACCCCCAGTGGGGGGTGACCCCAGCACCCCCACCTCCACGTGGGGGGTTGCCAATGACTGAAACCAAAAAAAAAATAATAATAATAATTTTTGAACCAATCAGAAAGGACCCCAACACCCCCCACTAGGAGTCTCATGCATTTTCCTCTTGATGGTCATCTGCACAACTTCCACATTGAAAAGACAAGTCAGACGACTGTGAAAATGAGTAGTGATATTATTCAAATAATAAGAATATTGAATTTTGCTAGGCAACCCATCAAAAGAAGCAACGGTCTACCGCAATACCAATGAAAAAAATAATAATAATAGAAAAATTAAAAAAATATATATGCATTTTACACTATTATCATAACAAAAATTGGAGGAGTCAAACACCCCCTATATCTTCCGATTATTATAAGTAAATTTAGGTCAAGTTTGACATTATCTAAATAATATAAAAAGTCAAAAAGTCACTATCCTATTTAAGTTACATCATCTTATTTAAATCAAATCACCTCTCTAACACATCGCATCAAACACAACCCAAACCCAACCCATATAAGCCAATAAATCAAAAAGTACACTTTTTTAGAACATCCCAAATCAACCCTTAATAAAAGAGTGAATCAAATGTCTCAAACAAACCATGAAGGAATGAGAGCATAAATTGACCCAAAAGCAAAAGCACCAAAATTTAAAAAAGAATCCGAAAATCAAGTAGGATACAAAGAATCCCAGGAGACCCATTTCATTATATGACATTTGGAAGTGAAGCAAAACATGGTCTAGGTGAACCCACAAGAGGTTTGATGAAATGTTTCAGGCAAACCCATAAAGAGAGGAGCACATAGATTCACAAAACCCATTACCAATCTCACACATATATTCAAACAAATTACATTCTAGAACACAAAGATGCCTCTAAATGATAGATTTGGCTACCAATTTTTTTTTTTTCCAGCTTTAATATAAAATCCAAAAAAAATACAAGAGCAATTGGACGATAATGAGAGAGAGAGAGAGAGAGAGAGAGAGAGAGACGAGCGAGCGAGCTTACGGATGCTTACGATCAGACGGTGGTGCGAGTTAGATAGTGTTTGTCTGCGAGTTGGACAGTGGTGAGAGAGAGAGAAATGAAGGGTTTTGATAAAGGTAGTCTGCCTGTGTGTGTGAAATGAAAGAGAAATAGATTATTTGGGTCAGAGCATCTCCAACGGTTACTCAGATTTTTCACCAAATCTGAGTCAAAAAGTGGCCATTTCCTTAATCTGATACTTCGCGCTCCAACGGTTCAGTATCAAATCCTTTTCATCAAATTTGTGCCGGGCAACCGGTTGGTTGACCGGCCGGTCGACCGGTAACGGCAAATTTTTTTTATTTTTTATTTTTTATTTTTTATTTTTTTGAACTTTTTGAACCTTTTGGTGGTCGATCAGTTAGGCAAAAAAAAAAAAAAATATTTTTTTTTGACCGGTTTGAACCTTTTTTCGGAACTGTTTGAACTTTTGGTGGGCAACCGATTGGTCAACCGGCCGGTCGACCGGTTCGTCTCCTGGCAACGGTCATGTACAGTGTTTTGGTGAAACGCGGAGTCTGTCATCAGTTTGGTGAAACTTTTGCTGAAATCTCATTTTAGTATGACTTTGGTGCAACCGTTGGAGCATGAAAAAGTGGGTTTTTCATCAAAATTTAAATCTGATGCTGGGTTTGGTTCACCATTGGAGATGGTCTCAAGAGAAAGGATTTGGTGAGAAATAGATTTTCTCTCCTAAACACAATACTGCGTTGTTTTGTATATTGAAAAATTTGGTAACAAAATATTTATCCTCACTAATAATATTTTTAATGGAGATGAAATTTTTTGTTACTAACTTGGTGGCACAATTCCTGTCAAATTTTTTAATGGCGGGAAAAAAATTTTGTACAAAAAAATAAAAAAAAATGACGAGAAATAATTCCCTCACCTAATTTTTTATTATGTATACAAATTGGTGACGAAATTTTATTTTTCTCTCTAAAAATGGTACATTTGGAGATGAAATATTTTCTTCACTAAAAGATACGTCTTTCATGATAAAATTTATTTTCGTCATTAATTTTTGTCTCCAAAGACACTTTTTTGTTGTAGTGTTCATCAAAAATCTTGTTTCTTCTAGAAACTGAGCAAGACCAAAGTATAAATGAGTAGAAAATGGGAGAATCTTTTGGAAATTCACTGAACCTCACAATTTTATGCAAAGCCCCACATATTTGCAAAACCTGCAACACTTAGGGTGTATTTGGTAACGTTTACGTTTTCAGTTTATATTTATAAAAATTTTATAAATTAGTTTTTGTTTATTTTTTGTTTATTTTTAGAAAAACATAAACTACAAACGCGTTTGGTAATTGACAAAATGTTTAAAAATTTTAAAAATACAAAAAAGAGTGAGAAATGACAAGTGGTGGCCAGTGGTGGTGGAAGACGGTGGTGAAAAGTGGTGAAGGTGGGTGGTGGGTAGCTGGTCGTGGTGGGTGGTGGCAGGTGGGTGGTGGTGGTGGGTGGTGGGTGACGGTGGCAGGTGGTGGGTGGTAGCGAGTGGGTGGTGGCGGGTGGTGGGCGGTGGTGGCAAGTGCGTGGCGGATGGCGGATGGCGGGTGGTGGTGGCTGGTGGCTGGTGGCTGGTGGTGGCGGGTAGGTGGCGGGTGGAGGTGGTGGGTGGTGGGTGGTGACGGTGGCGGTGGTAGCAAGTGGGTGGTGGTGGTGGTGGTATGGTGGCGGTGGTGGGTGGTGGTGGCAGGTGGGTAGCGGATGGCGGGTGGTGGAGGGTGGGTGGTGGGTGGTGATGATGGGTGGGTGGGTGACAGTGGCGGTGGTGGGTGGTAGCGAGTGGGTGGTGGTGGTGGTGATGGGGGTGGTGGTGGAAGGTGGGTGGCGGATGGCGGGTGGTGGTGGTGATGGTGGGTGGGTGACAGTGGCGGGTGATAGGTGGTAGCGAGTGGGTGATGGTGGTGGTGGTGATGGGTGATGGGTGGTGGTGGCAAGTGGCTGGCGGTGGTGGGTGGCTGGTGGTGGCAGGTGGGTGGTGGATGGTGGTGGCATGTAAGTGGCAGGTGGTGGTGGTGGGCGGTTGTAGACGTCCCCGAACGCCCCGGGAGGGTTAAGTCCCGTTCTATTCGTTTCTGCGGGTCCACTACAGTTCGGACTCAAATTGTCACGGTTCTAAATTTGAACCAAAGAGTCCAAATCCGGCAAATCGTTTTTGAAGAAAAACAGATTTTGAAAAGAAGTGCCAAACATGGACTGCTTTGCCAGATACAGAGTCGCCACCTAAATATTTTTAAAATAGGAAATTTAGGAAACCCTGACTCGGTGCCGAAGGCCACGTGTCCGTCATAACCAAAGTAGTCTTGGCTCGGGAGCTTGGGTACGATCGGGAAGGTCAGCTATGAGCACCCCCTTTCGCCCGGTTCGAAGACCGGCCTCTACTAACCGTGATATCCGATTTTGAAAACATTATGCGTTCTTATCCCAATTTTAGCCTAGGATTACTATGTTATGCGCGCAGCAAACAAGTATAGACTAGATTGCCTAATTCGGAAATAATCATTGCATATCCGTTTGTTTTGAAAGCGTTTCGGGTTTTGCTACTCGCAAGTAGGCTAAAATACGGATTTCAATGAGTTTTCCAACTCAAGCAACCCAACCTCCACCCACAGGCATTCAAACAGTTTATCTCACATAAGCACTTAGCCGCATGGTAAGCATACTGTCCTGGCAACATTCACACGCATGTGGTATGCTAAAGCGTAAAATACTTACATCGTATTCCGTGCCAAAACAAAAAACTAGTTAGCAGATATGCATGTCCCTAGGTCATGTTAAGTGGCTAATGCAACATATGCAAAGATGCAGTTTAGAGTAGGCTCGGCTAACCCTAAAATGGCATGTGAAATGCTACATTTATCACGTATTCAATTTGGAATTAAAAATACAATGCATTTTGTATGATGTACCGAGCCCGGTGCATGTCAACAAATGCATGGATGCACGCATGCATAGCATAAGGCATGCTAAAATAAACGTGCCCTAATACTAACCATTAATAGCAGGTAAGTAAAAGGAGAAAGAAGTGGGGGTTGGAAGGCATACACACACTCACCCACACTTATTACAGATATGCCCTCGCTCGGAGGGACCGAAAGAATAATACAAATAATTAACTACGCAAGCTAATTAAATATTACAAATAGCCCAATTAGTTGACAAACTAACTAAACTAAGAAAAACAGTAAACCGCCTCGGGAGGAGAGCCAAATGCAGCACGTGCTCGGGTCTTGCTCGGAATTGCACTGCCATGCCTAGACTGCCTCTGTTTTTACTGTCCTGTCTCTCCAAAAACTGCCAAAGTCCCAGAATACCTTCTATGAGCATTGCAGAACATCATCGGCTGGGAGGGATGGCCACCGGCCGTGTACAATAGCCACCGGCTGTCAATGATGTTATCGGCCACCCATATAGTGCCGGTCGGCACTATATAATGCCGGTCGGCACAAAATTCCTGCAGGAGACAGTTTTGACAGCAACAGCAGACAAGCAGTGCATGGCATGGAATTTCAAGCAAATGTGTGCATGAACACACTCCCTATCATGCAATGGACTCAAGGAAGCATGGCCCTCGACCCTCGGGCCATCAATCATGCATTTCAATGCATGATGGCCCAAAAGCCAAGTTAGCAACTTTGATATCAAATGAAATGCAAGCACAAAACACATCAAGGGCCCCAACCTCTATCATGCTCAATCAAGAGGCAAGGATGCATGCCAAATGCAACCTAAGCATGCGAGCTAAGTATGCAATATGATTATGCGAACAAGCATGCAAGGCATGACGCAATGTAACAACATAACATGCACAACGCATTGTAACATGGCATACACAATGCAAGATGGGCTTACACCAACGTGAGTGGACCTCAGCCACACTCACATCAGTGGCCATCAGATGAAAACAAGACACCTCGAGATGCGTGCATGCGTGCACGCAAACCGAGGATGGGCCCTCAGGCACCGAAATGCCACTCTAATGAGACATGGCAAAGACATGGAATATGATATGCAAACATGCAAAAATCAGTGGCAAAATGAGGGGCAAAACAGCCCCGAATCATGGCGAAATGGAACCCGATGCATGAAACGATCTCGAAATGCGAAGATAAGTGCACGAAATGGCTTACAGCTATACAATACATGCATAATTTGAACATGACATGAAAATACAGAAGCAAGGCAGCCCCGAGACAAGCATTTTTACAGTACAAAACTTGGCCAAACAGCAATCACGAGTAGGGCTAAAATGGCATACAAAAATGGCTCCGCAAGGGAGGTCATGAAGCAAGTGGTAAATGCAAAGCCCGAATGGAAAAAGACCCTTCTACAACACTGATGAGGACCAAAAATATGACTACTCACAGTAGATGACAAGCCCCAAAACAGTATACAAATATGCTCAAAATGCAATGCAAGAAATAGGCCAACAAGAGGCTATAACATGAGGTATACAAAGCATTCACCAAAAAGCCAAAGACCCTTAATGAGATATTCCAAGAAGGTCAAAATATGGCCATTTTAAGTTCTGATGATGGCCTAAAAACAGAAGCAAGACGGGCCAACAAAGCATGCAAAAATGGGGGGCAAAGAGGGGTATAATGGTAAGTGCTACATGGAGGCCCCCAACAGTGTTGAGCCCTTCTACAATGTTGTAGAGGGGCTCAAAATAGGCCAAATCACAGTTTATATCATGCTCAAAAACAGATCACACATAGGCTAGAAATATCATGCAAGATTATGGTATTTAAGAGGGTATTGAAGCAAGTACCAAATAGGGGCTCAAACAGGGTTGAGCCCTTAAACAAACATGAAGAATGGCTCAAAAAAATGACCCTTTCAGTTAGGGTCGGAGCCTAAAACAGCAAGAAAACAGGCTAGAAGAATGGTGCAAAATGTGCTACAAAAGAGGGAAAATGGTCTTACCCTTGAAGATCACTTCTTTGCTACCTCTTGGACCAAAGAATGTTGCTTCTAAGCCTCTGAAAAACCCCTCCTTGCTGCTGGAAATGGAGTGGTGATGGTGGTGCTTGGTAGTGATGAAGAAATGGCCAAGGATTTGAGAGGTTTGGAACTTGGAAGTGTAGAGAGAGAGGGATCTTGTAGAGTGAGAAGCTCCCAAAACTTTCTTTTTTTGTTCTAACCCCAATATATGAGATATAAGGCTCTATATATATCAAAATAAGAGCTTTTGGTCAAAATATCCCAATTGAAAATATCTGATACAGTGTATAGCAGCTGGATGATAAATATCTGTCAAAAATCTGAGTTCTGGGCACTTTTGGCCGGCCGGCAATCTTTTGTGCCGGTCGGATAAATAGAGTGCCGATGGGTGGCTAATGAGGTCAAAAAGTGCCAGTGGATGTCTAGATTCAAGCCCCGGAAGTTAGCTTTCCAATGGAGCAAACCTTGTATTAAAATTCCTTCTGTGGAAAAAGTTATGCCCTTTTTGGTGAAGCCGCGCAGATTCGATCCAACTGGACTGATCCCCTATTTCAACCAACCATATCTCCCCCACCCGGACTTGGATTTGAGAGATTCTTGAGTGCAAAATGAAGCCCCGGAAGTCTTCTTTTCAACGATGGTGGCTTCATAGCTCAAATCCAAGTGTATAGACAGATAAGCTTGTTTAGCGATGACCGCTCGTCTTTCTCTTACACGGATTCATGCTGAACTTCTCCCAAACTAGTTTTCTCCCCTCTTCTCCTCTTTTCTTCAACTTCAAACCCTAAGTAAGGTGTTTTGAAAGATTTTTCAAAGATTTCATCTCTCTTTCATTCATCTCCCCTTTGTCCTTGCTCGGTTTACCGAAAAGCGCAACATTTACCGAAATGCGAGCGTCGGAACATCGTGGGAATTTAATTTCAAAAATGTTTTGAAAGAGAGGGTTTTAAGGTCTAAAAACCATCCAAAATAATTTTGGTCCAAAATGGGGTGTGAAGTTGAGATTTCTCTCTCTCCTTGCTGAAGAAATTGAACCTTTCCCCTGCACACCTTTCATCACCGAGCAAACCATCAGTAACGCCCAAGTCTCGAGGGCAGTCAAAAATGGGGTGTCTATAGCGGTGGATGGTAGTGGCAGGTGGTGGGTGGTGGCAGGTGGATGGCAGGTAGGTGGTAGGTGGTGGGTAGTAGTGGTGGTGGTGGTGGCGAGTGGGTGGCAGGTGGGTGGTGAGTGGTGGTGGCAGGTAGTGTGGGGGGTAGGTGGTGGGTGGTGGTGGTGGTGGTGGTGGTGGTGGAAGACGGTGGTGGAAAATGGTGGCGGGTGGTGGCTAGTGTTGGGTGATAAAAAAAAAAAAAAAACTGAAAACTCAAAATGGAAACACATTTTTTGTATTTTTATTTTTTGGCCAAATTTATAAACTGAGACCACTGATTTATAAATCAAAAATTTTACCAAACAAGTTTTTATTTGAGTTTTTAAAATTTTTATAAATATAAATAAAAACTGAAAACGTAAATGTTACCAAACGACACCTTATAAACCTTGGTTGTAGCTTTGCACCACGGTTGCAACTTTAAACCATGGCCACAAGAAAAAGCCACGGCCGCACAAATCATGCGGCACAGAGCAATTTCTAGAAGATGGTTCTCCTAAGCATCTTGGAGATGCCTTTTCGTGCAATTCTCAGGAAATTGCGTGAGGAAGCACATTCTAGAGCCCTAATGGGCTATAAATACACCTCTTAAGTATAGAGATCTAGGCGTTTGAATGATAATTGAATCCACAACTCTTCTCTCTCAATATAAATACACATATACACTCATATACACGTTGAAGCTATCATCCATGGTTGAAAGTTTGAGCATCTAGACCTTATTTGAAGCTTGAGGGTGGCTTTGAAGAAGGTGATTCAAGTTGATTGAGCTTTGAGGGTGGCTTTGAAGAAAGGAATTCAATTTGATTGTGCTTTTCCTCTCTTGCTTGGATGTACTCTCAACTTTCTCTTTCATTTTCTCTCTCATTTTCTTTTCATTCTCTCAAAGCACTTCTTATTTGCTGAATATAGAGCATATTGATTGTGAGAATTGGGCCTAAAATAGAGGAGATCCTTGTCACATCTCCAAAGGTTGATTTACTATTGTAATTCTTTACTTTCCTAGTCTGGCTGCAAATGAACAGAGCTGTTTGTGAATAGGCTCGAGCTCAACTCAGCACGTTTGAACTTGGTTTGTTAAATTTTTATTGCGTTTGAACTCGAGCTCGTTAAAATCGTAATAAACAAACCCAAACATATTAAAGCTCGGCTTGTTAACTGGGCGCGTTTAACATTTATTTAAATAATAAAATAATATATTATTTATATATTAAATAATGTAAAAATATATATTCAAATAACGTAAATGTAAATAATAGCAAAATTTATTTATATGTAAATAATAGCTAATTATAGATAATACATTTATATAATAGTGGTGGTAGATATAATTATTTTGGTAAGATATTTACTTTTCTTTTAGTATGTTTATATATATTGTATAATCAAAATTTTAATTATAATTTTAGTTTCATACGCAAGTATGAATTTATAATTTCTTTGACTCATTAAGGCTCGTGAACAAATTCGAGCTCAGTTCATGAAATTTTTCTTGAGCTCGAGCTTGAGTTCAAACTCGTTAAATCTTAATAAACATGTCAAAACATACTAAAGCTAAGCTTGACTTAGCTCGTTTTGTAGCCCTAGCATTTTCTTTCTCATTTTCTTCCTTACCAAACACTATTAATTGTTGTATTTTCTTGCTTTATTAATGGAGTAGTAGGATTATGTAGTTGATTATAAGCTAATCCTTTATTTAATGTTTTAGTTTCATTACTTTCTTGTAATTTTTCTTCATTTTCTTTCTTATTTTCCTAGAAGCCAAACATGAGCTTCTCCTTTGAAAATGGATGAAAACTCTTCTCTTAGTCCATTTGAACATGAATTTAGGCATTTATGCTTACTTTCCATGATGTAGAGAAAGAGATTTCTCCCATTTTTATTGAGTTTCATCATGTACTTCCCTAGTTGCAATTGTGGCTTTCTTATATCTTCTTTAGAAGTATTTCCTTACATATTCTAGTCATTTTCCTTCTTATTTTCTTAGAAGCCAAACATGGCTTCCCCTTAGAAAGTGATTGTAATATATCCTCTTCACCTACTTTTGACATGGATTTGAGCATTCTCATGCTCATTTCCATTAGTAAGAGGAGTAGATTCCTTCACATTTCTTTGAGTTTCAATTATTGTCATAGATTAGTTCTTTTAGCTTTTATGTTATCATTTGTTATTGGAAAGATTCACTCTCTTGTGTTTATTCTCATGATGAAGAGAGTGAATTTGTTTCATTTTTATTATCATTTGATGATTGAAAAAGTTCATTCTCTCATGCTCATTATCATGATGAAGAGAGTGGATAAGTTCCATTTTTATTATCATTTGATGATTGGAAGAACCCATTCTCTCATGTTTATTTTCATGATGAGAAGGGTAGGTTCATTCCATGTTTGTTGATGCCTCACATTTGATTATGAAAGAGTCTATTCACTCATGTTTATTTCTATGCTAACGAGAGTATTTTCATTCCATATTTGTTTCTATTTCTCATTAGATTATAGAGGAATTTTACTCTCTTATGTTCATTCTTGTGATGAAGGGAGTACACTCATTGTTGTTTTTGGTATGCTCACATGATCATGATGGGGTCTACTCTCTCATGTTCATTATTGTGATGAAGAGAGTAGACCTGTCTCGTGTTGTTTCCATCTTCACTTGATGACGGAAGAGTTTGTCTTTTCCCTGTCTATTCTCGTGATAAAGGAGGCAAACTCATTGCATTTACTTACATCTCTTATCTTGAATGGGGAATCTATTCTCTTGTGTTTGCCTCTATGATTAAGAGAGTAGATTCATTCCATTTTCTTTGCTTTCTAGTTTCCATTTGTTTTAGATGTAGTTTCTTTGAATTGATAGATGTAGCATCTTCTAATTCTGTCATTTTTACTTCTTTGTTTACCTTATTAGTTAGCTTATTCTTATATGTAGTTTCTATTTGATCTCTCTCTCTCTCTCTCTCTCTCTCTCTCTCTATTTTATATTTATGTTTTCTATATGACTTCACTCATCATGTTTTTGTTTATTATCTTTTACTTTTATTCATGATTTATATCCTTGTTTGTGTATGTTGAGCTCGGCGCATTGTATCATATGGTTTAGTTACTTCTATGTGGTTTGTGTATACTTCCATGCCTGAGATATTTCACATGACATTATAGTGGTTACTAGGCTCATTGGATTCATTTTATGAGTGTTATTGAATTTAGTTCTTTGCATCTAGGATCATGCACATTTTCTAATCCTCTTGTGCTTGGCTTGGTGTTGATGAGTACTATGTGAGCTTCTTTCATCTTTGCATTCCATTTGTGCGTTATTTCTTTATTATCTTCAACATGGTATCATGAGGCTATGTGTTTGTTTGAGATATCTCTATGTTGCCTATTGATTGGAGGTTATTTTGCCTAAGGTAAAATTGTTTCGATCTCTTTGCATATGAGTTCTCTTTCTTTTGAGATACTCATTTCAAAACCTTTCAAAAGTGCAAGAGATCGAAATGTTCCAAAGTAGGTGATTCAATTAATAGTTGTTTGTTCCACATAGTAAAGTTAGCATTAATAATCAAGATATGAACATATTTTAGCAATTGTAGTTGGGTTTTGGTGCCCCTCGGAGAGGTTTAGTCTTCTTGGCTACGATAGCACTACAATTCGAACTCCTGTGGTTCTGAATCTGGTTTCACAACTGCAATGTGAAACAGAAAAAAGCAAATGACAGTCCAAATCCGACAAAATCCTAGAAAATCCATTAATCATCAGAGACACCAAAAATGGACTACATTGCTAGATTTCAAAGTTGCCACCTAAATATTTTTGAAAATTTTAGGAAAGACATGACTTGTGCCAAAGGCCACTTGTCCATCATAACCAAAGTTGTCTTGGTTCGAGAACTTAGATATGGGGGGAAGGTCATAAATTAAGCACCGCCCGCACCCGAACAAAGATCGGCCTCTATTAATCATGATGTGATTTTTATCAACATTATATGCTCTTGTTCTGATTTTATTATACTAACTTACTATGTGAGACACATAAGTGTAGACTGTTTCACTTGCTTTTGAAATGACTTGATTTTATGTGATTTTTGTTAAAAGAGTTTTGAGTGTACACAACTCAAAAGGAAAAAAATGAGCTCGTACATACATTTGATCAAAATCATCCCCAATGCATGTAAAATAACTTTCATCTACAGGCATTCAAACAGTTCATTTCGAGTAAGCACATAGTCTCATGGTAAGATGCTAAGCATGGCAACAATCACACACATGAATATGCTAAAGCAAAAAATGCTCACCTAGTACTCCGAGGTAAGCCAAAGAGAAAATAAAGCAATTAGAAAAATGCATAACCCTAGCAATGCACATGACTAATGCAACACATACAAGAATGCAACTATTAGGTTCGGCTTTATTATGTCATATAGATTAACTCAAAGCATACGGTAGCGTACGTATTCAAGTAAGTAGGAAATGACAATGATATTCAATAATGATGAACCGAACCTTAATGCATGCAAAAATAGATATGAAGCATGGTAATGATATGAAACGAAAATATGATACTACATACAACCACACTAAGCATATAAATAAAAGGAAGAAAGAAATGAGGGTTAGAAGACATACAAATACTACAAATTTGCCCTCCCACAAGGGGGTCTGAATGTCCTAATTAACTAATTATTACAAATGCAAATGAATGAACTCATTAATTATACAAGTCCGAATGAAAGAAACTAATTAATTACATAATATGAATCTCAATGCTAATCGAATGGACTTGAATGAGCGGCGAGTCGCATGCGCATATGAGATTATCCTCCAGAAACCTCTCTGTTTGCTGCCAAAAGCTGCTCTGTTTACAGTCAGAAAATAGTTCTGTTTTGTTCTAAAAAATCTGCTTTGTTTTGCTAGAAAAGACCACTGCCACACAACATGCTTGGCCAACCGGCCTGATCAAGTGGTCGGCCGTACAGAATAATGGTTGGCCAGCCACAATTTTTGAGGAATCCCCTGCTGCAGTAGAACTAGAACAGAGAAAAACAGAGAGGTTCCAAAAGATGTTCATCCTTCCGACTCTCTCCTGTCATGCAAATTGTTAAGAAGGAAGTAGGTTTGCTTCCCAAATCATCAATCATAGCAAGGTTGTTGCATGATGATCTTGAAAGCAATAGGAGAAGACTTAGCTAGACTAAAAAAAAGTGCTATGCTCCTTACCTCCTTCTTATCATGAAGTTAGCCAAAGAAAAGGTAGGCATACTTCGCTCATAAATCATCAAGTCACAAGATAGTACATGATGATCATAGAGCAATCAAAACGAAAAAAAAGTAACAACTCAAAAGTGTTGTCAACTCATCTCCCTACTCATGGAATAAGGATGAAACATCCATTTTCATGCTTCAATTTGGAACTAGGAGAGAGTTTTCAACACTTCTCAAGAAAAAGCTCTTTAGGAGCAACAAAGCAAGTAAGGAAAAAAGACAAAAAGCAAGCTATCTATCAAAGTTTAAACACACAACTTGCCAAAATTATTGACAACTCCTCTTTTTTATGAAACAAGGATGAAACGTCCATTTCCATGTTTCGAAAATGATCGATAAGAGAGTTTTTCAACAATTTGAACACGGAAGCTACTACCTAGCTTCAAGATGGATAAAAGAATTTGAAAGCAAGAAATTTACACTAGATAAGTAAACTTGTGTCGGGGTGGCTAAGCCTAAGCTCTAGTCCTCCCATGACCACAAGGTTCCAAGTTACATAAGGAAACCTAAAATGATCAACTCAACGGATTGGCCGCTATATCCTAAACATGCCAAATCCGAGAGGACTTACAACACAAATATGATATTTAAAGCATAGGAAGTAAGAACACAAGTATCGGGGGGGACTAGGACCCTTTTATAAGCCCATATTCAAGTCATATCACAAGGGGAGAAAAAAAAAAAAAGAAGCCTAAAAACAGTGTTAAAAATGGACTAAAAGTTAACCAAATGAAGTGAAAGGAAGGTAAAAAAAAATGAAAGAAAAACAAAGGGGTGCACAACAAGTGAACTAGCCAATGAAAGGGTGGCTAGCTCACTCACTTTTAACAAAGTTTTAATTACATTTTAAGCTTAAAAACAACTCTGAAATCAGTATGAAAGTACAAGAAAAAGAGAGAGAAAAGATGGTTGAAGAATTCAAAGATCACCTCTTGAAAGAGAGGATGTTCTTCTTAGTTCACAAACCACAAGCTAAACACTCTCAAGGAGCTGAAATTGCGTTCAAGAATCTCAGCAAAAGCTTCAAGTTTGAGCTTGTAAGATGTATGCATTGTGTATCTATATTGCAAAAGGGTAGAGAAGATGGTTGGGCAAGCTATAGGCTTTTGGGGAATTTTTCTAACCCCAAACCATGAGGGGGGTGTTGTATTTATAGAAAAACAGCTTCTCACCTTGGAAATATTTGTAAAATGGACAGCTGGTCCAAAGCATGTACATGGAAATACCTGGCAGCTGTCAAAATATCTGCTACACTAAACATGGCCAGCCGACCATAAGGGTGTACGATCGGCCCAAAGAAAATGGCCTGCCGGTAATTAGCTGGCCAATTATTCTCTGAGTGGTCGGGCTAGCAAAAATAAGGTTTTGGTCCAAAGAGGGTGCAAGGTTTTGGTTTTGAAGCTCAAAATTGAATCCTTTTGCTAAAGATTTTGAATGATTGCACAGCGTAACATTTCATCATCGAGTGTTCAGAGTGAAGCATCCAAGTCTTAAGGATGATCAAAATGGGGTGTCGACAGTAATGGATCTCATATCAAGGATTAGTAAAGGTCGATCTTTGATCGAGTGAGCAAGGTGTTCAATTATGACATTCTCTTCTAGTTGTGACAATGTTTCCTAATTTCCCTAAAAGATTAGGTAGCGACTCTGGGTTTGGTGGCATGGTCCTTATTTTGGCATTTCTTGTGATTAGTGAATTTTTATATAGATTTGCCAGATTTGGATCCTCACTTAACACATATTGTGAATGAGATGTGAATGGTGAATTGTCGGGCCTACTAGATACCCTTTGGGAGATCCAATAACTAGATTCATATCTATCTCCCTCATTCTGTGTGTGTGTGTGTTTGCAGTGGTGGTTTGGGTTGGAGGTGATGGATGGGTTGCCGATGTGGAAAAGAGGTGGAGGGAAGAATGAGAGAGAGGTTGCGATGGATGAAGAGTGGTAGGAGAGCAATTGAGATGGAAGAGGAGGGCTGGGGGTGAAAGGGGCTGGTGTTGGAGTTGCAAAGGAAAGAAAAGGGGAAAATTTGATAGGGGTATTTTGGTCTGGTTAAAACCATGATACCACATGTTTGCAAATTCTTTTTCTCTTTCATCTCTACTGTTGTTTTGGAGAACATCTAATTGATTTGCAAATTTTTTTTGTTCCTTCCATTTTTCTGCTATTTTCCCAATTTTATAAGGTAAAAATCAAAACAATACTAGTAGAATACGTATCAGTTGGGAGCCTATGTTGCTTTCGAGAAAAAAATAAGTCTCTTTTATAAATTTTATTTTGTATGATCATCGCAAAGTCTATGAAAAATTTAATTTCTTCATAATACTAATCTAAATTATTATTTTTTTTAACTTAAGAAATATATGTGCCATATAACTATTAACTATATCTAATTTCAATATTTTAAAACTATTAAATCGAAAGCCCAAAATAGAATCTTATTTATTAAACTAAATCTCATTTAAATTTTAATTTTTAAAAACTAAGAAATATATGCGGCATAAATTGTTCACTCAGTTGACCTTTATCTAATTCAATTTTGAAGACCTTTAAATAAAAGGTCTAAAATGGAATTTTATTTATATGTAAATCGCATTTCATTTGAAATTTGAAAATGAAAAATTAAATACACCTTCTAGTTAGCTAATTTGAAATTTAGAAAATATTGAATTAAAAAATAAAAAAAAAAATTTACTAATTCAATAGTCAGGACAGTATACCATCTTTGATGTGGCGTCTTAAAGGAACTAACTACATGTGTTATGTGGTGGCCATCCAATAATGTTTGGGTAAACTACCAATAGTCCTACTTTGGAGACTTATTACCCAATAGGTCCTACTTTGGAGACTTATTACCCATTAAGTCCTATTGATAAATTTATTAAGTGATAAAGATAAATTTATCAATCTTTTATTTTTATGAAAAATTTATAGTGATAAATTTATCAGTCTCTTTATTTTATGAATAAATTTTTAGTGATAAATTTATCACTCTCTTATTTTTATAGTGTTAAATTTATTAGTTAGGACCTGTAGGTAAATAAGTCTAGCTAATAGGACTAATTGGTAAGTACCCCATAATGTTTTGGTACTCAATATGGTAATCAGAATATGATGATTCTAACATTTACTTATTTTAAAAATTTATAAAAGTTATTATTTAAAGTGTGAATTATACATAACTTATTAAAATAAAATAAAAAAATCTATTTTATTTATTTATTTATTTTTGGTTGGTAGGTTACTGATGATGCAGTTTTGTTCCAGTGAAATGGGCTAGACAGGTCCAAGCTCCTCAATACCCACGTCCAGACGATCGAGCCCACCGGATAACCTGCGAACAAGTCCAACGGGGAACGGGGTAGTCCCCCAGTGGACCCTCCGACAAGCAAGTTAGAAAAAAGTAAGGTGTAGGGAGAGTTTAGAGATAGGAAAGCTTAACCTTCTTCTTGTCTTCAACGTTTGCTTATATCCTTTGGTAATCATTTTGCTGTCTCTTCCGACCTGCCCTCCTCGCCGAAAGTCTATGCTGTAACTTACCTTGTTCAAGGTAAGGGGGTCCTGTTCCGACGGGGAGGTGTTGTCATAATAAATGCTGTGATAGGCTGCATTAATGGTGATGTGCAGTGGCAATAACTTTGTAGATCTTTGTCTGCTGATGTGGCTCGTCCTTCACCTGCCATGTGTCTGAATGCCATTGGCTCTTTATGCCATGTTGGATTCCAGCTGCTTTGGACTTCACCAGCTGGGTTATGTATTGGGCTCCGATTGATGGGCTTAAGTTGTTTATAGTAGTTCATGGCCTTTGTGGGCTTGTACACGTCAGTAGTCCCCCATTCCCGAGTGCAGCTTTAGTCCAACGAAGGGAATAGTAATGAAGAGAGTGAGGGTGTCAGGAAATGGTAATATGGAGGTCGGCCGGCGGGAGTGACCGAGCGGTGAACCGATCGGGAGGTGGTCCGACCGTTCAAGGTGACCGAGTGGAAGGGCCGACCGCGAGGAGGGTCGACTGCGAATGTTGGCCGAGTGGGAAGGTCGACCACGAAGAGGGGCGACCGTGATGCGGGCGACTGTGAGGGTTGGCCGAGCGGTAGGGCCGACCATGAAGCGGGCGACCACGAAGAGGGCCGACCGAAAAGGCTGGCCGGGCGGTAGGGTCGACCAGGAGGAGGACCGACTGCGAAGGGTGAGGTGGAGGGGCGTGGGGCTCAAGAGGCAGCGTGTCACGTGGTGATTTGAAGTGGAAAAAACAGGGTAAGGGCAGGAGACAGCGGATCGTGGTCATACACGTGGCAATACCCCGTGATGGGGGAAGATTAGGCGTTGGATCAGAAATGAAACGTTAGGTCATTATGGGTGTTGAAAAGACAGTTTTGGCGGATGATTTGAAAAGTTTTTAAGCTGGCGAAAATTAATTGGGATCCTTGGAATACGGGTAAACTGTGGGCTTTTGGCATTATTCGATTCACCTACTTGTTTACGAAAAATCAAAATATTCCAAGTGTGAATTCCTTTCTTGCTCACGATACACCTCTGCAACACTTTTTCAATTTCCTTGCACCTGCCTCCGAAGCGATTCGCAGATATACCTTAGAAATGGCCCAAGAACAAACTGCGAATGTTAGGGTAGATCCACTTGGCGATGATGATGCTGTGGAGTTAGCACAGCAATACAGGATGGAGAGGGTGGGGGAGTCGATTGTACGATCCCATGGTTCCACCATGATAGCAGCTCCAAAGCCTATCAGCCAGGCGGAACCTAATCACTGGCACACAAAGGCAGATAAATCAACGGTTACTACAGCGGATTTGGAGGCTGTTCGCGACAAATACCAAGTGCCTGCCGAAGTAGAGTTGTCGTTGCCGATGTCGACGGAGAGGCCATCCGATGCCAGGCCAGGGCAGTTTGCCCTTTATGAGGAGGCGTTGAAAGGAGGACTGAGGCTGCCCCTGCCACAAGTAGTAGTAGATGTCTTGAATCGCTTGGAGGTGGCGCCGGGCCAACTAATGCCCAATGCATGGAAGATCTTGCTGTCCTATGCAAGTGCCTGGCTGAAGGCGAACGAAGGGGCGGCCATGACAGTGGACGAATTCTTCGCATGCTACAAGGCCTCAGGGCAGCAAGAGACGTGGGTCACTCTGCAGGCAGCAGCAGGGAAAGGTCTGGTGGCGGGGCTATCGTCGTCGATCAAGGGGTGGAGACCACGGTGGTTCTACGTGTCTGCCAGTGGAGGAGTTGGGGTGCGCACCATTTGGAAGGTGCCCACCAAGTCCATTGTAACAACCCCATCACGTATAATGATTGGTACTTGATTAATTAAGAGGATTCGAAATTAATTGCCGAGTATTATAATTTAATTTGGAATTTATGAGAATTGTGGAATCTCACTCGTATATGATTCTATTAAGGATTTTATTTGGAATTAGAAATTAAGGGTTCAAATGGCTTAAGAAAGTGAAATTGAGAAGTTTAATCAATTAAATTTTAATTACGGACCCATTTGGGAGTTTAATTAAATATTCGATTCAGTTTAGTGAAATTGGGATTCGATTAATTAGGTCCTAATTGGAGTTGATTAAATTATGAAGATTGAGGATTGTGATTATTGCGGATTAATTTATTTTATGGGGTGTCCTATTTGAATATGTAATTTAATTGACGGAAACTTGGAGTTTGATTAGAAATTGAAGACCTAAATGATTTAAGGAACCAAAATTAATGGTGGCAATAAGTTCAATTTATTATTTGGAGCCTTTTGGGAGTTTGATTAAAAATCTGATTCAGACTGATAGATTTAAATAAAACTAATTGGGCCCTAAAGGAAGTCAAATTAGACTGATTAAATTATGCGGGATTTGTAATTAATTATGATTAACTAAATTATGTATTAATTGAGATTTATTAAGATTAAGTGTTGGTTATAATTTGTTAAGACTAAGTAGGATCTAATTTGATTAACACATGAATTAGCAACCTAAGAAGGCCAAGTGTCCCACCATCTTCAATATAATAATAATAATAATAATATAATAATAATAGTGATAAAAGGAGGATGCATGAATGAACTCAAGAATCTGCTAGAAACAATGAGAAAGAAAGAAAAGCAGAGCACGGCTGAGAGAGGGAGAGAGACCAAGAGGAAGAAGAAGCTTTGTGGCATGTCAAAACTCAAGCCAAAAATTATGGAAAATTCATCTAAAGGTTAGGATTTCAATCTTGATTTTGTAGAGCTCATGTATTGCACTTGAAATTAATGATAAGATTGAGTTCAATTTTATATAATTGGAATGAAATTAGAAAACAAAGATTATTATGGAAGCTAATTTGGATTTGGGATCTAAACATGAAATGGGTTGCATGCATGTGGATGATTATGGAATAAATTTAGGAACTTATTTACTATGGATTTAATGTTGTGATTTTGCATGAAAATGTTACATGCATGAGCAAATTAATACTCTAATTACAATATATTTCATGGATTATGGAAAATCTAAATTTATTCAAGTTCATATTTGAAGAGAAAAAGGAAATGTTTGATAAGAATCAAGTTTATGAAAATTTAGAATGTTAGATAAAGTTTTGGGTTCATAATTAGATTTTTAACCCATGCATGTAATGTAAGTTAAGAAATTAATCCATAATTTAAGAATATAAGTTTGTGATTGAGTTTTGGTGTAAATTAAGAGTTTATAATTTCAATTTCATGATTTAAGAGGAATTAGTAAAATGAAGAAGAAATTGATTTGGATTCAAAAGTATGGAAGGAATTTGGTTTGATTTTAATCTCTAATCCATGCATGTGATATAATTTAAGAATTTCATTCAAGATAGATACATTTTGTTCCATGATTATAAATCAAGTATTTGGTTAAGAATTGAGTTAAGTTGATTTTGTTATTAATAATAAAATTGGGTCTATTTGTATTACATACATCATGGAATTTCAAAAGGTTGGGAGGTCTAATTTACATCTTAGAATTGTGGGTTGATATTAATAAGATGAATTAAAACTAAATTTGAGCAATTGGAACATGATTTTGAATGAGGGTTTTCTAATCGAAAGTGTTTACTAAATTATACAATGGTTCTCCATGTTTGTATACTAAAGTGCATGTTTTGAAGCTTTGAATACCAAACTTGAACTTTAATTGCAATTTTAGAATTTCAGAATTTTCATTGTCCGCTCGAGCGAGGGAAGTCTCGCTCGAGCGTGAAAATCGACCTCCCAGTAGTTTCTTCAAATTTTACAGTCCGCTCGAGCGACCAAAGTGGCGCTCGAGCGAAGACCCATTTTCAGCACATTTTGGAAAGTTGCATTTAGTTCATACTTTTATCCTCATCTCTTTCCAAAGCATTCTAGACATGATTTATGACTCAAAAAAGAATAATAGACTACTAATCAACATAGATTAGCTAGTTTAAGAGTGAATCATTGATCTAGTGGTAATTGTTTAAGTAGCCAAGTAAAGGATCAATCTATTTGGAAAAGAAGGACTTAGTAATGAAAGAATATGTGAAATAAGAACCGATTTATTTAAACGAGAAAGAATAAACGTAGTAGAAATTCGGACTATAAAGACTAAAAAAGGACAAGTTTAATCAAAGGAGTAATATTGTATTTCAATATGTATATGTGATGTGCTTGTGTAGGTCACGTGCCATTATCTGCCTGATTTTCCTGATATGTCCAGTCTGTCTGATTTGCTTCTGTAGCCCACTGTGAGTAATAACTCTGTAAAGTTATGTTCAACTTTAAGTATTTTCTGACCGATATGATATGATCTGATTTCTGAAATGCTATGTTACGAATTATGAATGAATGTCCAATTTTCTGAAAAGTATTGTGGCACCCTTAGTCCCTATGGCCCTCGCCCAGGGGTAACAATACCGTGGCCTATGGCCCTCGCCCGGGGGTAACAATACCGTGGCTTATGGCCCTTGCCTGGGGGTAAGAATACCATGGTTACTTGCGTGCAAGATATGGACCTTGTGGTTGTTGGTACCAACTTTGTCTGTGGTCTTTAGACCTGCCTGTTGTGGTCTTAGGACCTGCCTGTTGTGTTTTTTGGACCTGCCTGTTGTGGTCTTCGGACCTGCCTGATCGGATAGCTAATAGGTGTACCACATATGATCTTATGCAAAATCTGAATATGAATATGAATGTGAACATGTATCTGAATCTACTTCTGATTTGACATTTGAATATGCATAAGACTCTGTTTTTGATATGATTGTGTTTCTAATATAAACTCTGTGATGGACATCATTCATTAAACCCTTTACTCTGTTATTATTCACTGGGCTTTAGCTTACTGTATTATTTATGTATGTAGGTGATCAGGTGCGTGACCAGGCTTAGAGGCATCTGTCTAGAATCTGTTCTGTCAGCCAACCTATGTGCCTCCCGTGGGGGTTCCGATTATGTTAAGTGTTATCGTTATGTAATTTAAGGTTTAAGTTATGTTTTCTCATTTGGTTCTTCAAGTCATATGTATTTTGAAAAAGGGACCAAGTCCCTTCTTGCCTAATCTGTATATATAGTATGACGTGGGGCTGATGTGTATATATGTATATAAAAAGTTTAAAATTTTTCTGTCTCATATAAGTCTGCACAGCTCAATGGACGTTGTATATTATTATTTGCTTCCGCTAGCCCCTAATATTTTGGTAATCTGTTCAGAGGCCGTAGGTAATCCTCGGATTACTGGCCGGTTACGGTGCCAAACCTATAGGGGCGGGTTTGGGTCGTGACATCCATGGAGCCAAAGCTGGGGGCAGCAGCGGAGGAGAGAGTGAAGAGGGTGAAGGAGTGGAGGGAGAAAGAAGGGGCCAAATGAGACAAGCTCGTTCAGCCGTCCGCATTGTTTGAGGTAGGGTTGGGTCCACAGCCGAGCGGTGGGGACCTCGACCGAGCGAAGTTGGAGGCGAGGAGAAGGGCTCAGGAGGCAGAGGATCAGACTATCCTTGCTAAAGCCCAAAAATTCAAAGAGTCCCAGGCCGACCAACCACCAAAACCGGTTGTAAGGGAGAGGATTCGCCCTCGCCCCAAACCCTTGGGAGAGAAAAACTTAGGCGAATTTGTGCCACGATCGCTCCCAATAAACCCTTTGAAGGAGAGGTCTTTGAAGGAGATGGAGGCATTGGGGGTGGTAAAGAAGAAGAAGAGGGTGAGGCCACGTGAAGAAGAGCCTGCCCAGAAGAGGAGGAGAGAGACAAGTGTAAAGGAAACCAGTACTGCCAAGGGGGCTGAGAGGGGAGAAGTAGAGGAGACCCCAAGAAGGATAAGTGGCCCAGAAGTGGTGGACGTTGCCTTAGAGGGCATAGAAGTGGTGCCAATGGTGGCGGCGATCGCCGCAAGGGTCACGAGGGCCGCCCCTAAAGGGCAAGTAGAAGACGGGGCAAGTGGCCCTGGGCCAAGAAGAGAAGAACAACCCCAGAGGGGACCTGCACCCCAAGGAGGGGGAGTCAGTCTGACCACAGCGATCTACCACGCTCGGGCGGTAGCGGGGTGGCTGGAGGGAGAAGAAGGCCCAACCAGAGCAGGGGCAGACCGCTTGGTGGGAATTGTAGAAGAGACAGCCTTGCGCTCGGCATCCAGAATTAATGAAGCTGAACTACTGAGGGGGTTATGCTCCGCCCAAATGGAGGTAACCACCTTAGCAGGGGCTCTGTTGAGGAAGGCGGGGGCTGCCAAACTCAAAGCTAATGAAGCCAAGGCTCAGCTTGCCAAGTTGAAGAAGGAGAGTGCAAGCTGGGAGACTGCCCACGCTGATCTGCAAGCAGTCAAGGTGGAGCTGGAGAACACACGCCGCCAGGTTGTGTTGCTCGAGTTCCAACTGGCTGGCGAGCAGAAGAGGGTAGATGAGGCCCAAAAAGCCTACGCAGTCGCGATCGAGCGCCATGAAGAAGCAATGAGCAGTAATGAAGAGCTGGTCAGGCAGAAAGATGAGGCAGATGTCAAGATTGGCGATCTGCAGAAGGAACTGGAGGGCGAGCGTGCCAAGGCAATGGAGGAGAGGGGGAGGCTGCAGAAGGAGTTGGAGGCGGAGAGAGCGAAGGCGACAGCGGAGAAGGAGAGCTTGAAGAAGGAATTGGAGGAGGAAAGGGCAAAGACTGCGTCTGAAAGGGCGACCCTGCAGAAGGAGTTGGACGAAGAGAGGGCGAAGGCAGCCTCTGAGAGGGCGGCTTATCCCGATCTGTGCATCGCAGCAGTGGAGCAATTCAAAGGGTCTGCTGAGTTTCAGATGGCAGTTGATGCCGCCGTCGCCAGCAGCTTGGCTAGGCAAGAATCTGGGGGGGGGGGGGGGCGGGCCCATTAAGGACGACTGCTGGAGGCAGAACTGAAGCAGAAGTTATTGAGAGCTTCCAGCAGTCAGACTTTTATAAAAACGAAATGGCTGAGTTCTGGGACAGTGGCTGGAAGATGTTCAAACATAGAGCTGAAGAACTGTTCCCAGACTTAGACCTCAGTAGTGTAACAATTGGTGAGGACGATGTGGCCCAAACCCCCCTAGATGAGGGTATTGAAGAAGAAGACCTCATCTCCAGTGAGGAGGAGTAACTGGAGAAGAAGAAGAATGAGACTTTGCACAGACATTGTTTTTGTTTTGTTTTGTTTGTTTTCTTTTTTTTTTTTTTGGTTTGAATTGCTGTAATGAACTTATGTACAAAGTTGTGAATAAATAAAATTTCAGTTGTGTTTTGCATTTGACTGTTTTTGCTTGTGCGTCTGAAATGGATGAGAACTTGTGATAAAAACTTGTGGTAAACTTGTGATAAAAACTGAATTTCGGAATTCCTCAAGACAGAGTGGGATTGAAATTGTAATAAGAACTGAGTGGAGAGTAAAGTTAAGGACTCCTTAATGCAGAGTGAAATTGGACTTGTAATAAAAACTCAATGCAGAGTAAAGTTAAACTTGTAACAAAAACTCAATGCAGAGTAAAGTTAAACTTTGTGATAAAAACTCAATGCAGAGTAAAGTTAAACTTTGTGATAAAAACTCAATGCAGAGTAAAATTAAACTTGTAATAAAAACTCAATGCAGAGTAAAGTTAAACTTTGTAATAAAAACTCAATGCAGAGTAAAGTTAAACTTTGTGATAAAAACTCAATGCAGAGTAAAGTTAAACTTGTAATAAAAACTCAATGCAGAGTAAAGTTAAACTTTGTAATAAAAACTCAATGCAGAGTAAAGTTAGGAACTCCTTAAGGCAGAGTGAAACTGTGGCACTCGGTCTGGCTAAGACTTGTTAGGCAAGCTGAGTGCTTCATGCTCGGTCTGGTAGAGGCTCTTAGTGCTGTCTGGCTGAGGTTTTTTTTTTTTTTGGTGCTCAGTCTGGCTGAGGCTTTTAGTGTGCTCAGTCTGGCTGAGGCTCTTAGTGCTCAGTCTGGCTGAGGCTCTTGTAGTGCTCAGTCTGGCTGAGGCTTTGTAGTGCTCAGTCTGGCTGAGGCTTTTGTAATAAGTGCTGCAAATGAGAATGTTATTGAGACAACACACAGATAGCTAAGTATAGAATTGTTGTCATGGACAGTGTAATCCAGTCGATCCAAGTTTTACATTATGTAACAAAAAGAAAATACAACAACTGAGCAATACAACAGTAGGAACTTATTGAAAGTAGCGCTTCAGGTGTTCAGCGTTCCAATGGGGGAGATCTCGACCTTCCATGTCCTGAAGTCGGTAAGTGCCCGGACGTGGGCGGGCTTTCACAACGTAAGGTCCCTCCCATTTGGCTGCTAGTTTACCCTCAGTCGGATTTTTGGTGGCAAGGGTTGCTTCTCTCAAGACAAGGTCCCCTACAGCGAACTCCCTGGGTCGGACTTTGCGGTTGTAGTGTGTTCTCATTTTCTGTTGGTATGAGGCCAGTCTGACAGCAGTGGTTTCTCTGAGTTCTTCAATTAGGTCCAGGTCTGCCCGACGGAGCTCTTCCGTTAGTGCTGGATCCGGATGTAAAACTCTAGGGGTAGGCAGACCGACTTCTACCGGAATAACCGCCTCAGCGCCGTATGTTAAGCGGAAAGGAGTTTCCCCAGTGGGAGTCCGAGCTGTAGTTCGGTAAGCCCAGAGTACATTTGGTAGTTCCTCAGCCCAAAGCCCCTTAGCAGCTTCTAGCTTGGTTTTGATGATCTTCAGAAGAGAACGGTTGGTGACCTCAACTTGGCCATTGGCTTGGGGATGACCGGGGGAAGAAAAACATGGTTGAATTTGGAGGTCTGCACAGAACTTCCTGTACTTGGCGTTGTCGAATTGTTTACCGTTGTCGGAAACAATGGCCTGAGGAATGCCAAATCTGCAAACGATCGACTGCCAGATGAACTTGGTTGTGTTCCGCTCGGTAATGGTGGCAAGGGGTTCTGCCTCTACCCACTTAGTAAAATAATCAATGGCAACAATGGCAAATTTGGTCTGGCCTCGGCCGGTGGGTAAAGGGCCAACTAGATCGATCCCCCATTTGGCGAACGGGTAGGGGCTGCAAAGTGTGATCAATTCAGTGGGAGGAGCATGGGGGATATTGGCAAAACGCTGACACTTATCACATTTGAGCACGAAGTCAGCCGCATCTTGGTTGAGAGTAGGCCAAAAATATCCAGTGCGAAGTATCTTGTGGGCCAGGGACCTGCCGCCTGAGTGATTGCCGCAGATACCCTCATGAATTTCTTGCATCACATAAGTTGCTTGAGTCGGATTGAGGCACCGCAGATAGGGGCGTGAGAAACCGTTTGTACAAAATACCGCTGACGAGGATGTAATTGGACGACCGGGCCCTGACTTTGGCGGCTTGCTGTTGGTCGTCTGGGAGTTCCCCTGTTGTCAGAAATAGAAAGATGTCCGACGCCCAAGGGATGGGCTCATTTTGGAGGAATTGTATTTCGTGCTGGTCGGGACAGATGGCGGGGTGGGATAGGTATTCTAGGCGGACACCACGGCTGAGGTCGGACTGGTCTGCGGAAGCCAACTGAGCCATCTCATCTGCCTTAGAGTTTTCTGCCCGAGGAATGTGCTTGATGTGGAAGGAATTGAAGAGGCGAACAAGGGGAAGTGCAATATCCCTGTAAGCCCGCATTGTGTCCTCCTTGGCATCGAATTCTCCCGTGATCTGTCCGACGATGAGCTGGGAGTCGCTGAACACTCGGATGTGGCTGACACCAATATCCCTGGCTAGGCGAAGACCTGCAATCAATGCCTCATATTCGGCCTCATTGTTACTGGCCTCAAACAGGAAACGGAGAGCGCATTTGAAATAACCACCCTCAGGGGCGTGAGGATGAGGCCAGCCCCACTACCTTCCCTGCGGGATGATCCGTCGACGTTGAGAGTCCAAGAATGAGGGTCTTCTGGTTCGATGGGAGCTGGTGGGGGTGTCAAGGCAGTGGTTGGGGTAGGATTAGTGAATTCCAGGATGAAATCGGCGATAGCTTGCCCCTTAATTGCTGTTCGAGGCCGGTAAGAGATGTCAAACTGGCTGAGTTCCACTGACCATTGCATGAGTCTGCCGGAAAGTTCTGGTTGCTGCATGACCTTCTTCAAGGGTTGGTCGGTGAGGACCACTATGGAGTGGGCTTGGAAGTAAGGACGGAGTCGTCTGGAGGCGGTGACCAAAGCCAAGGATAATTTTTCTAACAGAGGGTAGTTCTGCTCCGCTCCCCTGAGGGCCCGACTGATGTAGTAGACCGGTCGTTGGACGGAGCCGTCTTCCCTGATAAGAGCTGCACTGACAGCGGTGTTGGATACAGCTAGATAGAGGAAGAGGGGCTCGCCCGTAATTGCCTGTGAAAGGAGGGGAGGATTAGCCATGCACTGCTTCAACTGTTGAAAAGCCTCTTCGGATTCAGCCGTCCATTCGAAAGTTTGCCGAAGAACTTTGAAGAATGGCAGGCATTTATCCGTTGCGCGGGAAATGAAGCGGTTAAGGGCTGCAACTCGGCCAGTGAGTCTTTGGACCTCCTTAACCGTTCTGGGTGACTGCATCTCGATCAAGGCCTTGATCTTTTCAGGGTTAGCTTCAATGCCCTGCTGACTGACCATAAAACCCAAAAACTTCCCAGATCCTACGCCGAAGGCGCACTTCTCTAAGTTGAGCTTCATTTGGTACTTGCAGAGGGTGGCGAAGGTTTCTCACAGGTCGGTCAGATGATCAGTGGAGAGTTTGGTCTTGACCAGCATGTCGTCGACATATACTTCCATATTCCGACCTATCTGATGATGGAAAACGGCATTGACCAACCGTTGGTAGGTGGCCCCAGCGTTCTTCAAACCGAATGGCATTACATGGTAGTGGTAGGTACCTCGGTCAGTAATAAAGGATGTATGTTCCCGATCGGACGGGTGCATCAGGATTTGGTTGTAACCAGAGAAAGCATCCATGAAGCTGAGCATCTGATGACCGGCCGTGGCGTCGACCAGCAGATCTATGCGGGGAAGAGGATAGCTGTCTTTGGGGCAAGCTCGGTTCAGGTCAGAGTAATCGACACAGAGTCGCCATTTGCCATTGTTCTTGCGGACTAGGACCACGTTTGACAACCATTTAGGGTAGTCCACGTTTTTGATGAATTGGGCCTCAAGGAGTTTGTCAACTTCTGCGGCTATAAGAGTATTGCGCTCCGGATGAAAAATACGCTGCTTCTGGCGGTAAGGTCGGAAATGAGGTTCAATGCTGAGGCGGTGAGTTATGAAAGAGGGGTCAATGCCCGGCATGTCTGAGTGAGTCCAGGCAAATACATCATTGTGCTCGGTCAGAAGGGCAGTGAGGTCGGCCTTAGCTTGGGGGGATAGTTGACTACCGATCTTGGCCGTTTTAATTGGGTTGGTGGGATCGATGGGAACCTCAACGAGCTCCTCCACCGGTTCCCCTCTGACCAGCTCGTCCTCATCTCGCACGTCAAGTCCTTCAATTATCATGGCCTCCTTCAGCTTGGCTTCCTTGAGTGAGGCGACATAACATTCCCTGGCTACGGTCTGCTCCCCCCTTACTGTCCCGACACCCAGGTCGGTAGGGAACTTTATGGCGAGGTGATAGGTTGAAGTGATAGCTTGGAAAGCGTTGAGGGCCGTGCGTCCAAGGATGATGTTGTAGGCGGAAGGACAGTCGACCACAAGGAAAGTGAGCAACTTCGTAGTCTGCCGTGGGTATTCACCGATGGTGATGGGGAGATCGATCGGTCGCCAGTGAAACCGACCAAAGGGGTTTGGAGGGGCGACAGACTTTCCTCCCCAATCTTGAGCTGGCAGAAACGGTTGAGGAATATGATGTCTGAAGAACTGCCGTTGTCAATGAGAACCCGTCTGACCTTATAGTTGGAGAGGAGGGCAGAAATTACGAGGGGGTCATCATGAGGATAACGGATACCTGTACAGTCGGCGTCCGTGAAGGTGATGGGCTCTGTCCACTGCTTGGGCTGTTTGAAGGGTCGGTCTACCGTGGCAACTGCTTTGTCTGAGCCTTGCCTTATCTTTCTGAGTTCTGCCTCTGAGCCGAGCGGGATGGCCCCCCACAAAGGCCACCTGAAATGACCCGGATTTCACCAACTGGCGGAGGGGGATTACCTAGCGGTCGGGGCTGTTGTGGAGGGCGATCATGGCCTTGGTTAGGTTGAGCTGGCTGCCTGGGTGGGGTGCGCCGCCGGTTGTTTGCCTCTGCTGTGGGCGAGTGTCCGTGAAGCGGCTGAGACGCCCCTGACATATTAGGGCCTCGACCTGATCCTTGAGGTTGATGCAGTCATCAGTGTTATGGCCATGGTCCTGGTGGAAACGGCAATATTTGGACTGATCTTTCCGATTGGAAGGGGTCCGTGAGGGTAGGGGCCATTTGAGAGGGTAGTCCCGTTGGATCTGGTTGAAGACTTGTTCCGTGGGAGAATTAAGGGGGTGTACCGCTCGAACCGACCGGGCGGTCGGGCTGGTGCCGACCGGTCTGCGCGGGGGGGTCGGTCTGTATAGTGGGGTGTTTGGCTATTATACTGGGTGTTTCTGGGTTCTGAGTCTTTTCTCTTTTCCCTGAGGGTCGGGCTTTTAGCTATTGGATCCTGCCGAGCGGCTAGTGAATCTTCAGCATTCATGTACTTCTGGGCTTTGGAGAGTAGGGCTGCCATGGAGGTCGGGGGGTTTTTGGAGAGGGAAAAGAGGAAATCGGACGATCGTAACCCGGCCATGAAAGCCGTGAGGATGACCTTGTCATCGTTTTCCGCTACTTGCAGGGCTTCGGTGTTGAAGCGGGTAACGAAACTGCGCAGCGACTCCCCCTCGGTCTGACGGATGTTGAGGAGTTGGGTTGCCGGGCGGCGTTGGCGCTGGGCTCCAATGAAATGGCTAAGGAAGGAGTCGCTGAGGTGCTGGAAAGTGGAAATAGAGTCTGCTGGTAACTGACTGAACCACAGTCGAGCTGACCCCTTCAATGTCACGGGGAAAGCCCGACACATGATCTCGTCAGGGAAGGCATGGAGGATCATGAGGGTGCGGTAGGTCTCCAGATGGTCGACTGGGTCCGTCGTACCGTCAAAAGAGTCAATAGTGGGCATCTTGAACTTGGCGGGCAGAGGTTTGTCCCGGATGGAGGCAACAAATGGTGAGTTTGCCGTGGTAGAGGGTTTATGCTGAATGTTCTGCATGACCCCTTGGAGTTGGAGCTTCATAGCTCGGAGTTCAGCGTCCCAGAGGGGAATGTTGTCACCATGGTCAGTCAATGGGGGCTGGACGCTGCTGGCTTCCCCTTCAGGGGCTGGTACCACGACTGACGGGCGTGGGGGTGGAGGTGGTAGATTTATATGTGGAGGAGGAGGTTGCAAACCTTCCAGGTTGGGTGGATAGGGTTGCGGAGCAGTATGGCTCGGGGCTCTTTCTTGGTTGGGTGGGATATCTGGAGGTGGTGGTGGGGGCATCGGAAGGTTTCTTTGGAGTAAAGCATTTATCAGGGCCTGGTTTTGCTCGGCCATGCGGTTAATGCTGTTGGTAAGCTCGATAAAATACTGTGGGGGGTTGTTTGGATGGGGGGTCAGCCTGATGGTCGGCAGCATTATTATGAGAAGCCATGGATCTAGTGGGTAGGAGGAAAAGGTTGTTGGGATTGGGTCTCCGGCAACAATGAGCACAATTGGCGCACGGAGCAAAGACTTTCCCACAGACGGCGCCAACTGATGATGCAGTTTTGTTCCAGTGAAATGGGCTAGACAGGTCCAAGCTCCTCAATACCCACGTCCAGACGATCGAGCCCACCGGATAACCTGCGAACAAGTCCAACGGGGAACGGGGCAGTTCCCCAGTGGACCCTCCGACGAGCAAGTTAGAAAAAGAAGTAAGGTGTAGGGAGAGTTTAGAGATAGAAAGTTTAACCTTCTTTTTGTCTTCAACGTTTGCTTATATCCTTTGGTAATCATTTCGCTGTCTCTTCCGACCTGCCCTCCTCGCCGAAAGTCTATGTTGTAGCTTACCTTGTTCAGGGTAAAGGGGTCCTGTTCCGACGGGGAGGTGTTGTCGTAATAAATGCTGTGATGGGCTGCATTAATGGTGATGTGTAGTGGCAATAACTTTGCAGATCTTTGTCTGCTGATGTGGCTCGTCCTTCACCTGCCATGTGTCTGAATGCCATTGGCTCTTTATGCCATGTTGGATTCCAACTGTTCTGGACTTCACCAGTTGGGTTATGTATTGGGCTCCGATTGATGGGTTTGGGTTGTTTATAGTAGTTCATGGCCTTTGTGGACTTGTACACGTCAGTTACAAACCTATGTTTAAAGTAAATCGTAAATACATTTCATTAACATTAAGTAAATCACAAATACATTTCATCTTCTAATGTTGACTATTGTCGAATAGAATAAGCATTGACTAATAAATGGTCTAACATAGTTCCGAACTAGAAACTAAGCAAAATTGTAACCTTATGCCCTGTGATTAAATCATTTTATATATAAATATATTTTATTTATTTGTTTATTTAATAGATTATTTATTTATTTTTGAATTATATAAAAATTTAAATAAAATTATTTATATTAAAAAATAAAAAAAGTTGCACTTCTCTCAAGTTTAAATTACTATAATTTGAACCATAAGAATGACTTTGATAGTTGCTTAGATTGATAAAAGTTTACCCAAATACTAGGTTGGTCTAGCTTGATATTGACATTAATTTGTATTTTCAAATTATAACTTTGAACGGCATCTTTTCCATAATATAACACATATATATTATATAAATTATTAACGATTCAAATAGTATCTATCATATGGTCAAAAAAATCAAATTATTTTTTTTTTCAACCCACATTTATTCATTCAAAATTTTTTAAATTTTCCCATTGATATTATTAAAATAATTTTTATAACAATTATTCAAAAATAATTTTTTAATTTAAATTTCTACTCATTTACATTATTTAAGAAAAATTATACTAGCAATGTATAAGAATTTTAGAGGGTCAATTGCGTTTCTAATCATCTTTCTTGGTGAAATCACTGCAACAAAAAAGGTCTATGGTGACGAAATAACATGACGAAAAAATATTTCGTCTCCAATATACATGTTTAGTGATGAAAATAAGATTTCGTCTCCAATTGTACTATTTTTAGAGACGAAAACAAAATTTCGTCACCAAATGCTTAAAATAAATAAAATAATAGGTGACGAAAATTTTTTCATCTCTAAATTTTATTTTTCGTCACAAAACAAATTCCCGCTCTTGGAAATTTTGGGTGCCATATTAGAGACAAAACGTTTCATCACCATTGTAAAATTTTTCAGAGACAAATATAATATCGTCACCTAAAATTTAAGAGACAAAACGACGCCGTTTTGTCTTCCCAATTCTTCTCTCTCACGCTCTTTCTCTCACTCTCCCCCTCTCTGCTTCAAGTCGTGACCGTCCAACTCAATGCTCGCAAGGTAAGATTTCAATCCCGATTCAGTGTTTTGGCGAAACTGTGCTTCGATTGGCTCACCGAGTTGGCTTCTCAGTGGCTTCAAGTCGCAACCCTCCCACTATGCTTCGATTGGCTTCACCACCACCACCACAACCAAGTGGCTTCAAGTCGCAACGCTCCCACTGTGCTTTGATTGGCTTCACCACCACCATAGCCACCGTGGTCATCATCAACTTCTTCGAACCCCTCCGGTACCTCTCTCCCTCTCTGTCTTTCTCTCAATGCTTCAAGTGTATAATGGTTTGATTGTTTATCTGGGTTTAAAATGAATAATGGTTTGATTGTCTATAATGATTTGATTGTTTATCAAGGTTTGAATTTGGGGTTTTATTCCCTCTTTTCTTTGATTTCTCTTTCTTTGAATTTGGGGTTTTATCCATGTAGACACTACCCATGTCTTTTCACTACCAATGCATCACTACAGCTTTGTTAATGAGACTCCACAATTAAACAAAATTCAATTGAAATTTGAAATACAGTTGAGATTTCAATATTTTTTGTTTTCAAATGGCAATTATGATGGTAAATTGACAAAAGGAAAATGGTAAATTGATTGATGTTATGACGAACATCTATAACTATGTTTGTGTTTGTGAGCTATTCTCATTGAAGTCTGAAGTTGTTAGTCTCAATTGTTTTCATTGATGTGTGTTGTAATATATGTCTTTGTTGTGGGATTCACACTTGCAATTAATCTCAACCTCAAGATTGCTCTTTTATAGGAATTTTTTTTGGGTGTGTAGTATTTGCTCTCTCTTTTTGGTCCTGAGAGTTGTGGACAGAATTGTGCAGCATTGTTGCTACACATGAATTAGCTCAATCTCAGTTCTTTATGCTCAAACTCAATCCTCTTTCACTTTCCTTCGTTTTTTTTTGCTCTCTCTCTCTCTCACGGCATACCTTCTGCCTCTTCCCGAGCGCTGCTCCTCCCTAGGGCTCACCATTGTTGTACTTTAGAAGAATCTGGTTTGTTTAAGGTATGAATCTTTCAAATTTTTTTTCTCTATAATCTGAAGAATCTTCTGATTAAACTCTGAAACGCCTACTTCTTAATTATTTAACACTGAAACACCTACTTCCCATTGATTTAACATTGAAACATCTACTTTCTCATGGATTTATGTCATTTTGTCATGGAATAGGGTTTATTTGATTTACACATATTTTCTCATGGATTTAGGGCCTTTTAATTTGATTTAACACTCAACATCTACTTTCTCATGGATTTAGGGTATTTTCTCATGGAATTAGGGTTTATTTGATTTAAAACACTGATATTTTCTCATGGATTTAGGGTATTTTCTCATGGAATTAGGGTTTATTTGATTTAACACTGATATTTTCTCATGGATTTAGGGTATTTTAATTTGATTTACCACTGATTCTCATGGAATTATTCAACATTGAAACAACTAATTTCTCATGGAATTAAGGGTAGTTTTAGTTCCACGATGGTTCTTGAAGAAAATTCTTATCAATTGATTGAAGCATTTTAATTTAATTTTTTTTATAAAAAAAATCTTTTAGCAATTGAAATATTAGTATGATTACAAACAGTGTTATAAGAGAAGAAAATAAAGGTAAATGATGGTTGGTGGTGAGGTTGGGTTGCTAGAGAAAAACACTCTGATCTCTCTACATGATAGTGAGACATAAATTATTTCTCTACATGAGTAAATTGGTATAGAAACTACCTTTGGGTCTTTATTTCAAATTTATTTGAATTAGTTCATTTGATTTTTTATCATAACAAGCATGATGTCCAAATTTGTAAGCCGTATGATCTCCAGGCCAAGAAAACCAAAAGGAAACATTTTATTGAAGGAATTTCTTGTAGGATCAATTGTCATTTATGGGGTAAGGAGTGGAAAAAATAATTTTATATTTTGAATCTGTCTGGAGATGGACAAGACACGAGATGATGCAGGGCCAGCAGAACCGGGTCCTGTGGAACCGGGTCCTTCTAATGACACCTGGGGCCATCAAATTTGATGGAAAGAATGCGATCAGTTTCTTTGTTTTCTTCAGAAGCAACGATTAATAATAAAGAATCAATAAAAGAGCATAAGGTTGAGGGTTTGGCATCACACAGAGCTTCACAGATTCTGTGAGTCACTATAACGCTTTCTGAACCAATTCCCAATGGTTTCTATTCTATAGTTGCGGTGAGTAGTATATATTTTTGTTGAATGTGCAATTAGTAGAACGTAGTTTTTGCTTTTCCGTGCTAGGATCTTTGGTGCAAGTGAGCATGTTTGGAGATTAGAAGTGATTAGCAAAAAAAGGATATATTATTTGAATTTTGAATGCAGGTAGAGTGTGCTAAAGTTTCTTGCCTTGTCTGTGGCTGATTCTATCAAACTTGCACATCACTAGTAATCATGGATCAACATGTCATAGAGTATATGTATGTGGGCAGTCTACAGAAGTAAATACCATCATTGTCTGAAAAAACTCAATATTGTGCAGGAAAGAAGACTCAAGGAACTGTTTGATTCTATTCCTTCTCTAGATGAACTTCATGCTTTGTATTCAGAAGGTCTTAGAGCAGATGTTATTGTAGTGGATGATAAAGATAAGAAGCTTTCCATGCTGAAGTAGCTGACTGTGACTCTGGTGAAAGGATTAAATTCAAATCCAGCAGCAGTTATAAAAAGATAGCTGGATTTGTATGCTTTTCTGACTGTGAAAGTTTTCTTATTATTCGTTTTTTTTTTCCTATTATGTTCCATTGCAGGTCTTGAATGAATGTAATGTATTTTGATGATCATATTTTCCCATGATAACATGTATTTATTTACTAAATAGTACATATTTTCTAGTTGTACTGGATGTGGCATTGATAATAAATACCTGGCAATGCCTTACAGTTAGCATTACTAGTGGTACATTGGATGTTCCTTGGTGTGTGGGAGGCAATATTTCTGTGGTGGGTTTCCTTTTAAGTTTGGGTTGTATCATATCTTCCAATGCAATGAGTACTAGTGGACCTTCCTGTGGGGCAGTCTTTATACCTAGTTTAATAACCAAGAGTTGCATTCAACTAGTAGGTTTGAAGAGATTTTATTTTCCCATGATAAGTGGATTTTTTCCTTTAGCAGGAATCACTAATATTTTGGGCTCGACAAAATGATTTAGGGTAGTGGATACGTTTCTTATTGTAGCTTTTTTTTTTTTATATTAAGTTAAAGTCATTTGCTGTTTTTTTTTTTTTTTTTTTTTATGATGCTTCAGGTTAAATCCTCCAAATATTATTACAATAAGTAGGTTTACAATTCATTGATTTGAAAGTTCATATATAAGGTATATATGTTGAATTTACCATTCTCTACTTTTATATTGTGTTTTCATGTTTCAGTATAATTTGAAAATCAAACCAAACATGAAATTTGAATATCCAATTTGAACACTAGAGGTAAGTAGTGTTTTGTTCTTTCTAACACTTAAGCTTGAAAATATGCCATCGGGCTCAAAAAATCGTGAAACAGCCATGAGAAGGCCTGGGAACACCTCGGGAGGGACCGATGTAACTTGTGTAAACTTACGGAACTAGCACGGGACTCTTTGTTTGAAAACTAAGTAGAAAAATGCACTTTTCCAACACTTAGGCTTGAAAATAGGACATCAGGGGCCAAAATTGTGTAACAATCATGAGAAGGACCAGGGAACACCCTGAACACCTCGGGAGGGACCAGTGTAAGTTGTGGAAACTTACGGAACTAGCACGGGACTCCCGGTTTGAAAACTAAGTCCAAAAATGCACTTTTTCACACTTAAGCTTGAAAATAGGCCAACGGAGGCCAAAATCGTGGAACAGCCACGAGACGGCCCGAGTAACACCTCAAACCCCTCGGGAGGGACCAATGTGAGTTGTGGAAACTTACAGAATTACCACGGGACTCCCGGTTTGAAAACTAAGTCTAAAATGCATTTTTTCCAACTCTTAAGCTTAAAAATAGGCCTTCGAGGGACAAAATCGTGAAATAGCCATGAAACAGCCTGGGTGAACTAGCACGAGACTCCCGGTTTGAAAACTAAGTCCAAAAATGCACTTTTTTACACTTAAGCTTGAAAAATAGGCCATCGGAGGCCAAAATTGTGTAATCGCCACAAGACAGCCCAGGTAACACCTCAAACACCTCGAGAGGAACCAAATTAAGGTGTGAAAACTTACGGAACTAGCACGGGACTCCCGGTTTGAAAACTGAGTCCAAAAATGCACTTTTTCACACTTAAGCTTGAAAAATAGGCCATGGGAGGTCAAAATCGTGGAACAGCCACGAGATGGCCCGGATAACACCTCAAACACCTCGGGAGGGACCAAAGTAAGTTGTGGAAACTTAGAGAACTAGCACGGGACTCCCGGTTTGAAAACTAAGTCCAAAAATACACTTTTTCACACTTAAGCTTGAAAAATAGGCCATCGGAGGCCAAAATCGTGGAACAGCCATGAGATGGCCAGGTAACACCTCAAACACCTCAGGAGGGACCAAAATAAGTTATGAAAATTTACGGAAGTAGCACGAGACTCCCGGTTTGAAAACTAAGTCCAAAAATGCACTTTTTCACACTTAAGCTTGAAAAATAGGCCATCGGAGGCCAAAATCGTGGAATAGCCATGAGACAGCCTGGGTAACATTTGAAACACCTCAGGAGGGACCAAAGTAAGTTATGGAAACTTACAGAACTAGCATGGGACTCCCGGTTCGAAAACTAAGTCCCAAAATGTACTTTTTCACGCTTAAGCTAGAAAAATAGGCCATCGGAGGCCAAAATCGTGTAACAGCCATGAGACGGCCTGGGTAACAACTCAAACACTTCGGCAGGGACCAAAGTAAGTTGTGGAAACTTACGAAACTAGCACGAGACTCCCGGTTTGAAAACTAAGTCCAAAAATGCACTTTTTTACACTTAAGCTTCAAAAATAGGCCATCGGAGGCCAAAATCGTGCAACAGCCATGAGACGGCCCGAGAAACACCTCAAACACGTTGGGCGGGACCAATATAAGTTATGAAAACTTACAGAACTAGCACGGGACTCCCCGTTTGAAAACTAAGTCCAAAAATGTATTTTTTCACACTTAAGCTTGAAAATAGGCCTTCGGAGGCCAAAATCGTGCAACAGCTACGAGATAGCCCAAGAAACACCTCAAACACCTCGAGAGGGACCAATGTGAGTTATGAAAACTTAAGGAATTAGCACGGGACTCCCGGTTTGAAAACTAAGTCTAAAAATGCATTTTTTTCCAACTCTTAAGCTTGAAAATAGGCCATCGGAGGGGCCAAAATTGTTAAACAACCCTGAGAAGGCCCGGGAAGACCTCAATCACCTCGGAAGCAACCGTTGTAACTTGTGTAAACTTACGGAACTAGCACAGGACTCCCGTTTTGAAAACTAAGTCCAAAAATGAATTTTTCCAACACTTAAGCTTGTAAATAGGCCATCGGGGCCAAAATCGTGTAACAGGCACGGGAATGCCCGCGGAACACCTCAAACACCTATGTAAGTTGTGGAAACTTTTAGAACTAGCACCGGGCTCCCTATTTGAAAACTAAGTCAAAAAATGCATGTTAAATTATATATTTAATTGATAAGATAATAATTGTCTAACTTGCATTCTTTTTTTTTCTTTTTTTTTTTTTTTTTTTTTTTTTGTTTCATTTTTTTGTAGATTGGAGATTTGATATGGACATGTTTGGTATTTTGGAGAGCAGAAGCTAGCTCATTTTGTGTTTTTGTTCATATTACTTTACATGTATTTTGGTTGCGTTGTAAATTTTATATTTTTGTTGGTATTATAGGACATATTTGGTAATCCGCACTTGATATTTTATTTTTGTTGATATTCGTAGGGAAAAGTCTACAATGTGCACCTTATAAAAGGGCATATGATATGCACTTATTGTGTGGTCCATATCGTGCCACATCATAAAAAGTGACCTGTTAAACTGGTCATGTAACAGGTTACAGAAAAAATCATAACTTTTTTTCAAATATCATAACAATACTACAATGAATCATAACAATGTCATAATATTGACCTAAGTGTCATAACAAAGACACTATAAATCATAACAATATGATAACAACTCATAACAAATATAGTTATTTGTAATTAATTATCATAACATTTGAATCGTAACATTTTTTATTATGATTCACCATGTCAAATCATAACTTTTGGTGGTATAAATCATAACTTTTAGTGATGAATCATAACCATAACACATTGAGCATAACTTTTTTTCCCACAATCATAATGACATTAACAAACTATCATAACTTTTATCAATGAATCATAACATAGCATGTTGATTGTAATTTTGTTCCGAAAATCATAACAACATTAACAAAACATCATAACTTTTAAATTTTCAAACACAATTGATTGTGTAATCAATTGGTATAGCATATTGGAGTGAATGGAAAATCATAATTGATTGCGAAATCGATTGGATTGAAAGACCACAATTGATTATACAATCGATTAGTGGGTAGAGTTTTGAACTTTCACAGTTGATTGTACAATCCATTAGAATATAAGGGAGATTCAAATATGACAATTGATTGTACAATTGATTGTAGGGATCCTTGATATAATAAACCTAATTGATTCAATAATCAATTAGTTTTCATAAGCCACACTAAACCAATTAATTCCCAACTTATTCATAGTTCCCAATGAATTAGTAAAAGCCTAATCATTAATATCAATTTAGTCAATATTCGAATAGTAATTGATCGGTTGATCGGTTGCCATTTATATGTAATTTTGTTGTGTTTTCATTACCTCAAACATTATCACTAACAAAAACGCATGACACTCCAACTACGTTTCTCGTTTTATAATTCTCTCTCTATCTCTCTCTCTCTCTCTCTCTCTCTCAGTCATTATCGTCAATTTTAATGTTACCTGAAATGTTGTTGCTATAACTATCTCGTCGACTCTCACTCTTTCTTTCCTTGTCATTATTAGTGAATTAGACAACAATGTTATTGTTACCAACTTCAATTAATCATGCCCTTTGATCCACTGAAACACAACCATCATCATCGACTTAGCCCATTATAATAGCATTGTTGCTACTACTAGTGTCATGTTGTCATTATGTCCAAATGATGACGTCGGGTATAAATGACTTTGACACACACTACAAGAATTTTCACTTTTGGCGACTAAATTTTTAGTCGCCAAAAGTCAATTTTTGTATACAAAAAATAAATAACTTTAACTGTCAAAGTACACACAAACCAACTATTGTCCAAACTAAAATAATAATTTCATACAAAATATAGAATCATACAAAAAGTAAAGCCTTCCATATACAAAAATTACATTAACTACCATGTGAAATGACGATTTGGCATGGTACAAATTACCATCATAATCTGTACCACGACAAAAGGTGATGTATGTACCAAGACAAAAGTACATCTATGTACCACGACAAAAAATCATATATATGTACGACGAGAAAAGGTGATCCATGTACCATGCCAGTAATTATCTGTTGGTTGCCAAAAGTTTTTTGTATCAGTAATAGTGAACTGCACAAAAGCCGGGGATGACAAAAGTATTACATTAGTTCTATACAAAAGTGAAATTTATTCTCCATACCCCCAAAATATTACTCTGAAAGTCCACGCAACAAAGTCATCTACAACAAACAAAGTCATCAGTTGTCACAAGTCCTATTTGTTATAGGGAAGCTGCCCGTGAGAGCCACATGGCGGTTCGGGGGCTATTTTGAATTTTCGCCCCAGAAACGGCCTTTTTAGACTAAGTTTTGGGCGTGTTCGGCTGTAAATCCCAATCTATGGGTCCAAATTACATTCTTTCAGGTTTGACAAGTCTTATTTGTCATAGGGAAGCTGGTCATGAGAGTCATACGGTGGTTTGGGGGCTGTTTTGAATTTTCGCCCCCGAAACGCTTTTTTTGAGTAAGTTTTGGGCGTATTCGGCTCTAAATCCCAACCTACGGCTCCGAATTACATTCCGTCAATTGTCACAAGTCATATTTTTCATGGAGAAGCTTCCCGTGAGAGCCACATGGCGGTTCGGGGGCTGTTTTGAATTTTTGGCCCTGAAATGCTCTTTTTCGAGTAAGTTTTGGGCATATTCGGGTCTAAATCCCAACTTACGGGTCCGAATAACATTCCGTCAGTTTTCACAAGTCGTATTTGTCATGGGGAAGCTGCCGGTGGGATTCACACGGTGGTTTGGAGGCTGTTTTGAATTTTCGCCCCCGAACCGCCCTTTTTCGAGTAAGTTTTGGGCGTATTCGGCTCTAAATCCCAACGTATGGGTCCGGATTATATTCCGTCAGTTATCACAAGTCCTATTTGTCATGGGGAAGCTTCCCGTGAGAGCCACACGGCGGTTCGGGGGCTGTTTTGAATTTTCGGCCCCGAAACGCCCTTTTTCGAGTAAGTTTTGGGCATGTTCGGGTCTAAATCCCAACTTACGGGTCCAAATAACATTCCGTCAGTTGTCACAAGTCGTATTTGTTATGGGGAAGCTGCCGATGGGATTCACACAGTGGTTCGGGGGCTGTTTTGAATTTTTGCCCCCGAACCACCCTTTTTCGAGTAAGTTTTGGGCGTATTCGGCTCTAACTCCCAACGTATGGGTCCGGATTATATTCCGTCAGTTGTCACAAGTCCTATTTTTTATGGGGAAGCTGCCCGTGAGAGTCACATGGTAGTTCGGGGGCTGTTTTAAATTTTCGCCCCCGAACCGCCCTTTTTCGAGTAAGTTTTGGGCGTATTCGGGTCTAACTCCCAACGTATGGGTCTGGATTACATTCCGTCAGTTGTCACAAGTCCTATTTGTCATGGGGAAGCTTCCTGTGAGAGCCACACGGCGGTTCGGGGGCTGTTTTGAATTTTCGGCCCCAAAACGCCCTTTTTCGAGTAAGTTTTGGGCATGTTCGGGTATAAATCCCAACTTACGGGTCCAAATAACATTCCGTCAGTTGTTACAAGTCGTATTTGTTATGGGGAAGCTGCCGGTGCGATTCGCACGGTGGTTCGGGGGCTGTTTTGAATTTTCGCCCCCGAATCGCCCTTTTTCGAGTAAGTTTTGGGCGTATTCGGCTCTAACTCCCAACGTATGGGTCCGGATCATATTCGGTCAGTTGTCACAAGTCCTATTTTTCATGGGGAAGCTGCCCGTGAGAGTCACATGGTGGTTCGGGGGCTGTTTTGATTTTTCGCCTCCGAAACGTCTTTTTTCGAGTAAGTTTTGGGGGTATTTGGCTCTAACTCCCAAACTACGGGTCCGGATTACATTCCGTCAGTTGTCACAAGTCCTATTTGTCATGGGGAAGCTGTTTGTGAGAGCCACACGGTGCTTTGGGGGCTGTTTTGAATTTTTACCCCTGGAATGCCTTTTTGCATGTCTATGGGTTGGTATATTAAATGGGATGGAAAGGGGAGTGAGTAGTAACCACTAGTGAGAAAAGAAAGTAGATTCTAAAAGTTCATAATAAGTACCACCAAAGTCCATGCTACTGCGATGGAAATTCAATATACTCCTTAGCCACTTCTTGTGCAGTATATGCAAGAGTGGTAGAAGTTTCCTTCTTCATTCAATTTTCTTCAATACCAGATGTAGTCCCATCTATATCAACTGATTGTGTATGAAGAAATTTTCCTTTTTTGGTTTAAAAGAAATAGTTAATGACTCAACTAAACTATAACTTTACGACCTTAGTGGATGAGAGAACCCACACAAGTGCTAATAACAATCTGAGCCATTTTTCCAATAACATGTTGGACAAAAATTAACTACTAGAAAATAATTATCACTTTACTAAAAAGGCAACATGAAAAAATATCTTCTCAAGTCACCACAAGTGCAACAGATCTCAAAGATTATATTAATATAATTACCACTCCCTTGTGAACTGAGTTTAATAAAATTAGTATTCATAATCTATTCATTTGTGTCCTATAAAGTCTTCTTTTGTTCTTTTGAAACATGTTTGAATGGAAGTGTGAAAAACAAGTATCCTAAGTTAAGACTCATATAGTTACTTTGGTTTGATCTATGTTTGATCTAGGTCAGCAAGACAGAACAGATCAGTTGTGGCCTTGATCAGCAAGACAGAGCAGATCAGCAATACACGGCCATACCAGCTTCATCTGGGTCTCAGCCAGAAGTAGTACTAACAGATTCTACCCATACTGGCAGCCTAGCAGCAAGCTGACCTTAGCAAAACTGGCAGCCCAACCTAGAAACTTGCAGCCAGATTATACCCAGCAGTCCACCAGCCCTTCACCATCAGACCAACAGATTCAATCACACACAGGACTTGACCAACAGCCTAGCAGCAAGCCCACCTTAGCATACTAGCATCCCAATCCCAGAACTTGCAGCCAGATTCTGCCAAGCAGACCACCAGCCATCCACAATGAGACTAGTAGATTAGCCTAAGCATAAGTGGAAGCAGCATAACGGACATCAAAGCACCAAATGCACCCACAATCTTAACACAACCATACCAGCAGAACCCCAGCAGATTGGATCAGATCACACACAGGACTGGACTTGCAGCCTAACAGCAAGCTCACCTTAGCATACCAGCAGCCCAGCCCAGAACTTGCAGCCAGATTCTACCTTAGCATTGTAACAGATCATCTACCCAGCAAATCACCAGCCATCCACCATCAGACCAACAGATTCAAACACACAAAACACCCCACAGGCAGAACCACAGCAGATTGGATCAGATCACACACAGGACTTGACTTGCAGCCTAGCAGCAAGCTCACCTTAGCAAACCAGCAGCCCAGCCCAGTGCTTGCAGCCAGATTCTACCTTAGACAGCCCACTTGCAACCAGTACTTAACACAGATCACCAATGCAGTAGCACAACCAGACTAGCAGTAGCACAACATTGCAGTCCATATAGCGACCCCGGTCTTTTTCCCATTTGATTATTGTATCCGGACTTACGTTCCGTGGATTCCGCTGTTATATTTGTTGTTGTTGTCCTTTAATTCCTTATTCTTGGGTTATAGGATGTGTTTAGCAGGTTGGTTGCAGATTGGTTGGGTTTAGAAACCAAGTCTGCATGTTCAGTTTTTGGCTTGGTCGCTCGAGCGAGCTTCTCTTCGCTCGAGCGAGGTCTTCGTTTTTGGTTATTCGCTCGAGAGAGCTTTCCTTGGCTCGAGCGAGCGATTGCGTCTAGTACATAGACCTGAGAGATGTGTTTCTTGGCTCGAGCGAGCTTCCTTCGCTCGAGCGAGCGAGGTGTATGTTTTCGAGTTCTTCGCTCGAGCGAGCTTCCTTCGCTCGAGCGAGCTTCTGGGTTGCAGACCTGAAGCATCGAGTTTTTGGCTCGAGCGAGCTTTTCTTCGCTCGAGCGAGTATTTCTTGTGTCTGGTCGCTCGAGCGACCAGGTCTTCGCTCGAGCGAGCCTATCAGATTTAAATACGCAGCGGCGTGTTTTAAAACAGTTTTTCAGCCCTTTCAGTTTGTAAAACCCTAGGTTACGAGTTCTCTCTCTCCCAACTCATCTTCTCTCCTAGGTTTCATCTATTTAGAGTGAGTATCTAACCTAGTTCCTTCATTAAAAAGGTAGAGTGGGTCGAGGGCTTCCATTTAATCTGAACGGTTGTTGATTTGGAGCACTTGGGAGTTTGGACTATCATCTCCGTCTTCTTCTTTTTGGGTTCTTGCTTCGAGGTAGGGATTTCCTACTCCATTTATACGCTTTAATCCTAAGTGTTGGTATTTCGGTATGTGGGGGTAGTTTGGTAATTTTGGGAGAAACCTTAGGGTTTTGGCTTAGATTAATTTGTATAATTAATTTAAGGGAAAAATGTGGAATTGGGTTTAATTCATGAAATTGGGGAAATTATGAGAATAATGATATAGTTGGGTAGTTTAAATACTTACCTATGAGAATGTTGATTTTACATTCATTGTTGTATTTATTTCCTGTTTAGAAATAATTGTTTTGGGCTATCGGTGGAGGATAGTCGTGAATGTTGTAGACCTTGCATGTGGCTTAGGTATAACTGGAATTATGTCACTTATGTTGACTGTTGAATTAATACAGAACATTACTTGTATTGATTATGTGTTGTATATGGCATTGTGTGTTTCATTGCATATGCATTTTGTTTGGAGGAGATAGGGGATGAACTCCACGGTTTAGGGGAAGATAGGGGATGGACCTCTAAACCGGATTTGTTGGGAGGAGATAGGGGATGGACTCCAGTAGCATCACTCATATGTATGCTTATTGATAATAGCAATATTGCTATTTGTTGTTGATATGATACATCATTATAATGTGTATCAGTTGAAAGTATGGAAGTGTTGTGGTTTGAGCTTTAGTCTCATTTATTTTTGTAACATCTGGATCACTATTATAGTTGGCCAAGTTCTGAGCCATAATGATATAATTGGAAAGTTGAATAAATATTGGAAAGTGAAAGGTGTCATAGACAATATGTCATAGACAATGTAGACATTCGTGTCATGAAATTGGAAATTGATTATCTTGTGTTAACCATGTATCGAATGCTAATGCTTTAGTTAATTCTTATACTTGGTTTAGTATTTTTCTACTGGGCTGTGGCTCACCCTATATGGGAACTTCATTTTCAGGTTCAGGTGGTTCACTACCTCCAAGGACTTAGCTTGTGAGGATTTGGACTCAAAGACTTGCTTTATTTTATTTGTTTTATTGAACAACTTGTAAACTTTCAAGCCTAGGGCTTTATTTGTTTTTGAGTTAGAACTCATGGAATTGTGTCCAAGTGTTGGCTTGGCAAGATGTAAGCCCATAGGGCATTTATTATGATGTTTTTATTTCATGGTACTCTGATGAATGGAATAAGATACTTTATTTCCTTATAATTCCGCATGTTAATATTATGTATTATGGGTTTATTTTTGAGGGCGTGACAACTTGGTATCAGAGCGTACCGGGTTTGAATACTTTGGGTACATGGGAAGTGATTAGTATCACAATGGGTTCGTCTCGTTTGATAGAGACTTAGTGTAATGATTACATGCATATATGATAACATGTTTATGTGATTATGTGGGTATGGAATGTAGTTCGTAGGATATTGATTGGATCCTTGAGTCTCTGAAAGTCTTGTTGGAAAGGCACTTGATCAATGTTGTTTCCAACCGGAACTTTAGTGGCGCCTCGGGACTATCATTATCCAGGAATGAAATTCGTAGGTGCTTATGTGATTATGTGCTTACGTGGTGTGATTTATTGTTGTCCAATGTATTAGGACGTGAGTGTTATAGTTTTGGCACATTATTTAGAGTGCTAACGTCTTTGTTTCCTTTATTAGGATGTCAGGACGAGGACGAGGTCGTTGTAGGCGTGGTAGGCAGGCCAGGCAGGAAGTGCCTACACCGGAGGAAATTCCGACAGTTCAGGAGGGTGTTGGCCAGGCCAATGTGGCTGAGCTAGTAGGACAGCAGTTTATGGGCGCTTTGGCCCAAGGGATAGCAGGGGCATTTCAGGCGTCAGTTGACATTTGAGGGCTGCGAATCCAGCCCAGGTTACTGTTGCTGCAGATGCAGGACCTTCTTTTCTGAAGAGGGAGTTCTTCCGGTCCAATTCGGACGTTTTTCCCGAGGATCTTGTTAGTTTGCCACCTCAGCGAGAGATTGAGTTCTCTATTGATTTAGTGCCCGGCACGGCGCCGATTTCTATGGCACCTTACCGTTTTGCCCCAGCCGAGTTAGTTGAGTTGAAGGTTCAACTCCAGGAGTTGTTAGATAAGGACTATATCCGTCCTAGTGTTTCGCCGTGGGGAGCACCGGCCCTCTTTGCTAAGAAGAAAGGTGGTACTTTGAGATTGTGTATCGATTACCGGAAGTTGAATCGGGCTACGGTTAAGAATAAGTATCCTATGCCCCGTATTGATGATTTGTTTGACCAATTGAAGGGTTCCCGTTGTTTCTCTAAGATAGATTTGAGATCGGGTTATCATCAGTTGAATAAATATTGGAAAGTGAAAGGTGTCATAGACAATATGTCATAGACAATGTAGACATTCGTGTCATGAAATTGGAAATTGATTATCTTGTGTTAACCATGTATCGAATGCTAATGCTTTAGTTAATTCTTATACTTGGTTTAGTATTTTTCTACTGGGCTGTGGCTCACCCTATATGGGAACTTCATTTTCAGGTTCAGGTGGTTCACTACTCCAAGGACTTAGCTTGTGAGGATTTGGACTCAAAGACTTGCTTTATTTTATTGTTTTATTTGAACAACTTGTAAACTTTCAAGCCTAGGGCTTTATTTGTTTTGAGTTAGAACTCATGGAATTGTGTCCAAGTGTTGGCTTGGCAAGATGTAAGCCCATAGGGCATTTATTATGATGTTTTTATTTCATGGTACTCTGATGAATGGAATAAGATACTTTATTTCCTTATAATTCTGCATGTTAATATTATGTATTATGGGTTTATTTTGATGTCGTTTGGGCTCACCAATGCACCGGCAGTGTTTATGGATTTGATGAACCGGATCTTCCGAGAATTCTTAGTTCATTTTGTGGTCGTCTTCGTGGACGACATCTTGATTTATTCACCTTCAGAGGAAGAGCACGAGGCACACTTGAGAGTGGTGCTAGAATTACTTAGAGCCCATAAGTTTGTGAAAGATTTCTCCAGGTTAGCTTCACCGTTGACTAGATTGACTCGGAAGGGAGTCAAATTTGTATGGAGTGAGACTTGTGAAAAGGTTTCAGGAGTTGAAAGCTAGACTGACCACCGCTCTAGTCTTGATTATTCCGGAGAGAGGGTTGGGTTATGCAGTCTATTGTGATGCCTCACGAGAGGGTCTGGGTTGGTGTTGATGCAAGAGGGGAAAGTGGTCGCCTATGGCTCACGTTAGTTGAAAATTCATGAGAAGAATTACCCTACGCATGATTTAGAATTAGCAGCTGTGATTTTTGCCTTGAAGATTTGGAGGCATTATCTTTATGGTGAGAGGTTCGAGGTATTCTCGGATCATAAGAGTCTGAAATATTGTTGACACAGAAAGACTTGAATTTGAGACAGAGGAGGTGGATGGAGTTCATTGAGGATTATGAGTTCGAGTTGCACTATCATCCGGGGAAGGCCAATGTTGTGGCCGATGCCCTTAGTAGGAAATCTGTTGGCGACTTAGCTAGTATAGCCATCCGGGAGTGGGAGATGTTGGGTGCAGTTGGGGAGTTTGATTTGCATCTGGGCGAATCCGTGGAGGCTGCGGCTTTGTTTTCTGTTGTTGCACAGCCTACACTTGTGACTCGAGTGTTAGAGGCTCAGAGGGGTGATCTTGAGGTAGAATCTCTTCGAGAAAAGGTTTCCATTGGGAAGGTTGAGAAGGGTTTGACGGTGTATCCCGACCTGAGTGTGAGATACCGAGACCGTTTGTTTGTGCCAGAGTCTTGCCGAGAGGAGGTACTCCGAGAGTTTCATCATTCGCGCCTTGCGGCTGCATCTGGGAGGTACTAGGATGTATCGGGATTTGGGTCGCCAGTTTTGGTGGCGGGGTATGAAGAGAGATGTGGCAGCGTTCGTGCTAAGTGCCTTACTTGTCAGCAAGTGAAGGCCGAGCATCAAAGGCCAGCGGGTTTGTTGCAACCCTTGCCTATTGCCGAGTGGAAGTGGGAGCATGTCACTATGGATTCGTTGTGGGTCTTCCGAGGACCGCGGGATAGTGATGCTATTTGGGTGGTTGTAGACCGGTTGACGAAGTCAGCGCACTTCATTCCTATGCGTGTTAGAGATTCGTAGATCATCTTGCCGACTTATATATTCGGGACATAGTGAGGTTGCACGGGGTCCCAGTGACGATCGTCTCAGATAGAGATCCTTGTTTTACTGCCAGGTTGTGGCAGAGTTTGCAGAGTGCTTTAGGCACTAAGTTGACCTTTAGCACAGCCTCATCCTCAGACTGACGGACAGTCCGAGCGTACTATTCAGATCCTTGAGGATATGCTTCGGGGTTGTGTTCTCGACTTTAGTGGGTCGTGGGAGAGGCACTTGCCATTAGTGGAGTTTGCCTACAACAACAGTTTCCAGTCTAGTATCGGTATGGCACCGTTTGAGGCCTTGCATGGCCGACCGTGTAGATCTCCAGTTTGTTGGGCTGAGGTGGGTGATGCACCTTTGTTGGGTCCGGAGCTGGTGAGGGAAACGACGGAGAAGGTTGAGCTTATCCGTAGGAGGCTTGTTACAGCCCAGAGTCGTCAGAAATCTTATGCCGACCGTAGGAGGAGACCTTTGGTGTTCGAGGTGGGTGATCATGTCTTTTTGAAGATATCACCTAGGCGGGGTTTAATGAGGTTTGGGAAGAGCGGGAAGTTGTCCCTCGGTTCATTGGGCCTTTGAGAGATTTGAGAGGATTGGCGAGGCTGCGTATCGTTTAGCTTTGCCTCCGCAGTTGTCCGGAGTTCATGACGTGTTTCATGTGAGTATGCTTCGGAAGTATGAGCCAGATCCGTCACATGTACTGGATTGGACTGATTTAGTTGTGATGAGGATGTCTCATATGAGGAGAGACCGGTTCGAGTCTTGGATAGGCGGGATCAAGTTTTGCGAGGCAAAACCATCCCTTTGGTGAAGGTTTTGTGGAAGCATCACGGAGTGGAGGAGGCCACTTGGGAACGTGAGTTGGAAGTCCGTGAGAAATATCCGGACATGTTTAGTGATTAAAAATCTTATATATAGATTTTTGTAATATTGTTGAACTTGAGAATTTTATATATGTCTTAAGTTGGAAAACATTGAGAATGTTTTGGATTTAATGTTAGCATTTTGAACTTGCCTTTTTATGGAAGTGGAATATAACATTTGTATATTGAATGTGTTGTTTATATCATGAAATTGAATATGATATGGAATTTGTTAACATTGAAAGAATAATGCATAATATTGATGCAGGTTGAAATATATGTTGGTTTATACATATTGTGAGATGCCTCTTGATAAGAGATGAAGTGACCAATATTGGTCAAGTTATTGATTATTGCTATATATCACTGGGAATTAAGAAAAACTTGTTTTTACAAACTCATGCTTAATTTCGGGGACGAAATTCTTTTAAGGGGGGGAGTTTATAGCGACCGGTCTTTTTCCCATTTGATTATTGTATCCGGACTTACGTTCCGTGGATTCCGCTGTTATATTTGTTGTTGTTGTCCTTTAATTCCTTATTCTTGGGTTATAGGATGTGTTTAGCAGGTTGGTTGCAGATTGGTTGGGTTTAGAAACCAAGTCTGCATGTTCAGTTTTTGGCTTGGTCGCTCGAGCGAGCTTCTCTTCGCTCGAGCGAGGTCTTCGTTTTTGGTTATTCGCTCGAGCGAGCTTTCTTGGCTCGAGCGAGCGATGCGTCTAGTACATAGACCTGAGAGATGTGTTTCTTGGCTCGAGCGAGCTTCATTCGCTCGAGCGAGTGAGGTGTATGTTTTCGAGTTCTTCGCTCGAGCGAGCTTCTGGGTTGCAGACCTGAAGCATCGAGTTTTTGGCTCTTGAGCGAGCTTTTCCGCTCGAGCGAGTATTTCTGTGTCTGGTCGCTCGAGCGAAGAAAACATACACCTCACTCGCCGCGGGCGTGTTTAAAACACCTCACTTCGAGCCT